>OFHS01003206.1:0-17790 GCA_900245855.1 Calvadosia cruxmelitensis | reverse complement strand
TTTTCTAAAATCTTTAACAATTTTTACTAATTTTTCCACATGTTCAATAGGTGTATCTTTATTAATACCGTGCCCTAAATTAAAAATATGTGCGCCCTCTTTAAACATTTCTAATATTTCCAGAGTTTCTTGTTCTAAATTTTTCCCTGTTAATAATGTATTAGGATTTAAACAACCTTGCACAGGACAAATAGATTGTATGTTGTCTTTAGCCCATTGTAAATCAATTCCATGCTCTAAACTGACAGCATTAAAACCTGTTTCTTGTACATAGTTAGGGATACGCTTGTCTGCCCCTTTTGGGAATCCAATAAGCGGAATATCAGGATAAAAAGCTTTAACATTTCGCACAATTTTTTGAGCTGGTTTTAAAGCCCATTGAATAAAGTCATTATCATTTAGTGACCCAGCCCAACTATCAAATAGTTGTAGAGCTTCTGCCCCTGCCTCAATCTGTTTAATCATATAACTAGATGTTGACTCTACTAATAAATCTATTAAAGGTTCAAAAATTTCTTTATTTATAGTCGCCCATTCGGCAAGCATATTAAAATCTTGTTTACCACGCCCAGCAATCATATAAGTTGCCACTGTCCAAGGCGCACCTGCAAAACCGATTAAAGCTACATCTTTTGGCAGTGTTGATTTTAATATATCTAAAGTTTCATAAATTGGATTTAAATGATTGTGAAAAGCATCAAAATTATCAGGTGTAAGTTTTTTAACTTCTTTTAGGGTTTTTATTTTTTCTAGAATTGGACCTTCGCCTTCTAAAAAGTCTAATGGTTGACCTAACGCATCAGGAATAACAAGTATATCGGCAAATAAAATTGAAGCGTCAAAACCAAATCTACGAATTGGTTGCATACTTACTTCTGCTGCTTGTTTTGGATTATAGCAAAGATTTAAAAAGGAGCCAGCATCTTTTCGTAAAGTTTTGTATTCAGGTAAATATCTTCCCGCCTGTCTCATAAGCCAAAGAGGGGTACGGTCTGTTTGTTGAGTATCTAGGTTTTGCAAAAAAAGTTTTGAAGTCAAAATAATAATCCGTTTAAAAATAAACTCTATATTACTATATATATAGTATATATAAAAGTAGTTGATGTTATTGTACTGTGTATTGCGTGGATTAAATATAATCCCTAACTTATCAACATAGTTATACACAATTAGAAAGGGTTTGTTTAGCTTTATTTATAGTATTGACAGAGAAATAAATAAAATTCATCCACAGGGCTTATTTTTTTTATCCCCCATGTATAAAAAGACTATAAAATGAGAGCGAAATGTGGTTAACTAGGCTATAACTTTTATGCACAAATTTATCCACAGGTTTATACATATGTTATAAATGTAGTGGATTGATATACTGTCTATAAATAGATACTAATAGCAACTCTCAAACAACCCTTCTTAAATAAAGAATAAGTATACCAAATTATGACAGATAAAACAATTCACATTCATTCTATTTCTGATTCTACAGGTGAAACTGTGCAAGGTCTATCTCGTGCGGTAAGTGTTCAATTTAAAAACACGGAAAACCACGATTGGACATTGATAAAAACGCCTGATCAGTTACAGAAAATTTTAGATCAGCTAGACGAGCACAGTGTTGTTGTCTATACTATGGTTGATAAAACTTTGATTAGCATTTTAAAAAGCGGATGTGATGCTAAGGGGGTTAAATGTATTTCCCCGATGAGCGAATTACGCCGTGCGGTGCGTCGGTCTGGTGGCGAAAAGATTGCTGATTTTCAAAGTGGACAACAGCACGCAATGGACGATGAATACTTTACACGCGTTGATGCTTTGAATTTTGTGGTGCAACAAGATGACGGACAAAATCCTGATAATTTATTACAAAGTGAAATAATCATTTTAGGTGTGAGCAGAACATCAAAGTCGCCAACATCTATATACCTTGCCAACAAAGGCATAATGGTTAGTAATGTGCCTTTTGTAAACTCTCTTTGTTTGCCTGACATACTGGATGCGATTCCTGCTGGTGGACCAATGGTTGTTGGCTTGACGCGTGACGGAGAAAGCTTAATGCATATTCGCCGTTCTAGGTTGCAGTCTTTATCAGCCGATGAAAATTCTGATTATGTAAATCTTGATAAAATCAACGAGGAGATATTGGCTCTTAAACGCAAGTGTGCGGTGCATGGTTGGCCTATCATAAATGTAAGTAGAAAATCTATCGAGGAAACAGCCACGCAGATTATTAAATATATGGACAGACATAATGAAAAAAAACTTAGCCAATGATAAAAATTTAACCAACAGCTTTACGAATAATATTATATTGGCATCTACCTCTAAGGGGCGCTCAAAAGTTTGTGCTGATGCGGGCTTAAATCTTGGCGTTGGCATCGATGCAGGTGTTGATGAAAATATGGTGAAACAAAGCATGGCAGAAAAAAGTGCTAAACACATAGCCCTTGATATTTCCAAATTAAAAGCCATTGCGGTTAGTAAAATATCCCCTGATTCGTATGTGATAGGGGGTGACCAAACTTTGTCTCTTGGGTTAGAAAAATTTGACAAACCTAAAACTATTGAGGGTGTAAAAAGCCATATAACCGCGTTTTCTGGAAAGACGCACACTTTGCATTCTGGTATATGCGTGGCAAAAGGTGGAAAAATCTTATGGGCGGATGTTTTTGAGGCTCATATGCATATGCGCCTGTTGTCTGATGCCTTTATAAATACATATGTAGATGCTTGTGCCGATAAGGTAAAGTCTTCTGTTGGGGGATATCATTTTGAAGGTTTAGGGGCGCAACTGTTTGAAAAAATAGAAGGCGATTACTTTACGATTTTAGGATTGCCGTTATTGCCATTGTTGGCGTTTTTACGAGAGCAAGGAGCGATAGAAAAATGACACAAAATGTAAACGACCTTACGGATTTGAAAAATAAAAAAAATAGCCTTAAAAAATCAGGTGTTATTGGTAATCCAATTAAGCATTCATTGTCGCCTTTACTGCACGGTCATTGGTTGGAAAAACACAATATTAACGGTGTGTATGATGCCTATGATGTGACGCCAAACGATTTAGGGGACTTTGTCGCTAAAGCCAAAGAGACTATGGTGGGATTTAACATTACGACACCGTACAAAGAATCTATTATGGCGTATTGCGATGTGATTTCTGAACTTGCCACATCGGTTGGTGCTGTAAACACTGTAATCATAAAGGACGGCAAGATTTTTGGCGATAATACTGATGTGTTTGGATTTTATACAGCGTTGCTTGAAAATGTACGCGTGCAGGGTAAAACTTTACTAAAAAACAAAGTGGTTATACTTGGGGCTGGCGGGGCTTGCCGTGCAGGCATTGTTGCTTTGAAACAAAGGGGTTTCACTAATATCGTTGTGGTTAATCGCACCTTTGAAAAAGCCCAAAAACTAGCAAGAGAATTTTCCGTAGATTCTGCTGAAATGAAAAAATTAGATAGGGTGCTTGATGGGGCTACCTTATTAGTAAACACATCAATTGCTGGCATGAATGGGGAAAATATTATTAATATTGATATGTCTGGTATGCATGATGATGGTGTGGTGTATGATATTGTGTATAAACCATTACATACCGATATGCTCAATAAGGCACTTGATAAAAATCTATGTGCCGTTATCGGTGTTGATATGCTATTGTATCAAGCAGTAAGTGGTTTTGAAAAATGGTTCGGGGTACGCCCTCTTGTTGACGATACCTTGCGTAATAAAATTTTAAATAAAGGTTAGAAAAATGATTATTGGATTAACAGGGTGTATTGGCGCAGGTAAAAGTACTGTGGCAAGAATGTTTGAAAGCTATGAATATGAAATTCAAGATTCTGACAAAGTTGTGCACGAGATTTACCGTAATGATAACCGTGCGATTGAGCTGATAGATTTGGCTTTTGAGGGTGTGGTAAAAAATGGTGTGGTAGATAGAGTTGCCCTGCGTGAGCACATTCAAGAAAACCCAGAAGATAAAGAAAAAATAGAGGATATTATCCACCCTATTGTAAAAGATTATCGCAAAAATTTCATCAAGATAAACCCTGATTGCGTATTAGATGTACCCTTGTTATTTGAGGCAGGCGTTTATGAAGAATGTGATGTTATCATCGTTGTTGCCTGTAGCGAAGATACGCGCAAAAAAAGAGTTTTAGACAGAGGGCAAACAGAAGAAATTTTTGAAATGTTTAATAACGCGCAAATGGGGCAAGATGAAAAAATTGCTCATGCGGATTTTGTTATTTATACGGATACAGATATGACTGATACTGAACAGCAAGTGCGTGATGTTGTAGATCAGATATTATAAAATATAAACATCAATTATTATAGACTAAATTTAAGGAGTAAGCCTATGCGTGAAATTATTTTTGATACAGAGACAACTGGCTTTGACCCTTTTCCAAAAGATGGCAGTAAGCTTGCCGACCGTATTGTAGAAATTGGGGCTATCGAGGTTCTTAACCTGAAACCTACAGGCAGAGTGTTTCATAAATATATAAATCCTGAACGCCCTATTCCTGCTGAAGTGGTAAAAATTCACGGTATTGATGACGCTCGTGTTAAAAATGAGCCTACCTTTAAGGACATAGTAGATGACTGGCTAGCTTTTATCGGGGAAGATGCAAAACTTGTTGCCCACAACGCTAGTTTTGACATGAAATTTATTAATGCGGAATTATTATGGACAGGGCATCGGGCCATTGATGACAGCCGTGTGATTGACACCCTACCAATCGCTCGTCGTCAATTTCCCGGACAGCGTGCAACACTTGATGCTTTATGTAATCGCTTTGGCGTGGATAACAGTGGTCGTGAATTTCATGGGGCATTACTAGATAGTGAATTGTTGCTAGATGTGTACATTGAGCTACGAGGGGGCAAACAGAGAGGCTTTGAATTGGCATCTGACGATGATAGCCGTTCAGCTAAATTTGTGGCAAACACGCGTGAGGGTCGCTCCTTTGCACCAACACAAGAAGAGCTTGACACGCATGCTGAATTTTTAAAGAAAATTAAAAACCCAATTTGGAATCAATAGTCGCCACGAATTTAGTTTGCAAGGCGTAGAATACAGCAGAAAATACTATAAAATAATATGTTGAAAAATATTAATGGCGTAGACGCCAGCCTTTTTTCAATAAACGATGTGCGACTGTACCTAATATTAACGCTAGAACTATCAGCAAGGTAAGACCAATAATTGGGTCGCTATCATTGTACCCTGTCATACCAAAGCGGAACCCGTCAATGATGTAAAAGAATGGGTTTATATATGCTACCGTTTGCAAGAATTCTGGCAGTCTATCCACAGAATAAAATGTGCCAGATAAAAAGGTTAATGGCGTGATAATATAGGTTGAAACAGCTGCAATGTTATCCCATTTTTCTGACCATAACCCCGCAATCATGCCTGCAATTGACATAATCATACTGCCCAAAAATCCAAACGCTAGCGTGTACAGAATAGAATAAATATAAATATCTGTAAACAGCCACATCGCCAATCCTGATGATACTCCAATCATGATGCCCCTTGTTATACCCGCTAAGGTGTGTGCTAACAAGATTTCAAAGGCGGACAGGGGGGGCATAATTAAATCCACAATAGAGCCTAACATTTTGCCAGATACAATAGAACTTGCTGTGTTAGAGAAGGCATTTTGTAATACATTCATAATGATTAAGCCTGGGACTAAAAATTGTGTGAAAGTCAAAGCACCTATCGTAATGTTTGCTCGCCCAACAGATAATTTAAACACGAATAAAAACAACAATCCCGTAATCATTGGAGCAAAGATTGTTTGCGTAATAATATTGGTAAAGCGTTTCACTTCTTTATAATATAAAGTCCAAAAACCTATAGTGTTAAAGTGTGAAAAAGTGCGTGGATTTAAATGTGTCATTGGGTGTCTTTCATGGTATATATAGAATAAATGGATTATAGGACAAATGCAGGAAAATAAAAAGCCCAAATTCGCTAAAATAATAACGGAGCAAAGATTAAGAAATATCGCGTTGCATTATATGGAACGATTTAGCGGTACAGAAAAAACTTTGCGTGAGGTTTTGTCACGCCGTGTCCACGCTTCTTTAAAGGAACACCCTGAACAAGATTTAACAGAAATTAAAGGCTGGATAGATGATATTGTTGAGACAGCAAAGCGTTTGGGCTACATAAATGATGCCTATTTTGCAAAAATGCGTGTGCAGTCTTTATCGGGTCGTGGCGATAGTAAAAAAATGATTGCTATGAAGCTAAAACAAAAAGGTATAACCGATATAGACCTAGAGGAAGCGTTTTCTCAGTTGAGCGATGACAGTGAATTACAATCCGCCATTTCTTATGCCAAGAAGCGTAGGTTTGGTATTTACGGTATCAAAGATACAAACGATAGAGATGTGATGAACAAGCAGATGGCAAGCATGGCAAGGCGAGGTTTTTCTTTTGTGATTTCTAAGCAAGCTTTATTTGATGCAAGCACAGACTTTGATACGGACATAAACTTTGATGATTAAATACTCTTCAGAAAAATAAATATAGTCTACAAAAAATCCCCCTTACCTACTATAGAGGCAAGGGGGGGCGTGCTGTGGTTGGCTTTTGTACTATTATTTAATCTTTTACTAAATATTGCATGCCGTACCAACGATATGCACCATCAGGGTTTCTTAGAGTACAGTTAATGCGTGTACGACCTTTTTTAAAGGGTTGTGAAAAGTTTAAATGTATAGTGCGGTCGCTTTTATGCAAGCTAACTTTTCCGACGCCTGACTGGTAACAATTCAAGCCTTTAAGAGATTTAATATCTTGAGAAACTTCAAACTGTATCTCAGGTGGATTGGTGTCCGTTATCAATGGGTTCTCTGGTTTTAAGTTCGTAACGGGCAAGGGCTTTGTATTCAATATAAGCTTTAAGCGTTTTAGCGTAGCGTAGTTCTCATTAATAGAAAATCTTGGTAGGTAGTGCATATTAGAAAGTGTATTCATAACACTACTATATTGACCGAAGCTTGCTGTGTAGCCCATGTCTTTTAACAGAGCCATTAATTTCGTATCAGCCTCGCCATATGGGTAGGCAAAAGTTTTTGGCACGACGCCAATATTTTCTGTAATGCTATTTTGAGCGTCTAATATTTCTGCACGCATTTTTATAATATCTTTGTTCACCATATAAGGATTGCTAACCGTGTGATTTTGAATATCTACACCGTAGTCTGATAAATCGGCAATGTCTTCCCAAGACATATAGTTTGGATTATTTGCATTTACATGCTTAGTGGATACAAATACAGTAAAGGGAAACCCGGCTTCTTTAAATTTTGGATACGCAACAGTGTATGTAGATTTGAAAGCGTCATCAATCGTAATGACAATTGTTTTGGGTGGCATTACTGCCCCTGCTTGGACAGCTTTTATTGCGTCTTGTAATGGTAAAACTGTAAAGTTATTGTCTTTTAGGTACGCAATGATAGCGTCTAATTGTTCTATGCGAACATTAGTTGATGGATATTTTTCTTCGCCAAAGCGATGAAATAGCAAAACAACAGCCCCTGTGTCATTATAAGGTGCAGGTATTATAGTGTCCTGTGTAACCCTGGATTCATTAGAAATTGTTGTATTTGTTATAACTTCGGTTGTTGCTTGTACACTGGGTATTGATAATGTGCTGGCTAACAAGGTGGAGAATAATAATTTTTTCATAGTTTTAAACCTTTAATTTTTTATACAATTTTACAATGTATGTTATTTGGATTGCAGATAGAGCCAAAGAAAAAATGTTACTAGGAATCATAAGTATGAAATGAGTCATAAAGTTTTCTGCTGGTAATAATTTTACTAAAAAGATATTGATAAATATATGTAATATTGAAATAAATGCTAGCGTGATAAAAAATACAAGTATGCTTAATAATAGAGCCGTACTAGTGTCTTTTGTTTTTTCTAAGCATTGATTTATCCCTAAGGTTTTCCCATCTACAAGAGCTGGTAAAATTAAACCCATTCTTGCGATAAAAGTTAAAGCCCAAAGCCCGCATAATATTGCCACAACTGCAATGAATGCTGATGCGGGTTTTACTGTCGTCATTGACACAGTATATAAAACCACAGCAGGCAACATAGTAATTAACCCAAGTACAAAAATTGTTATAGACTTAGCCAGATATGCTGTAACAAGGGGATTCCAAAATATTACATCATTATAGGTGGCGCTCGCTTTAGAATTTAAACTTTTTTGCGTCCATTTAATAGAAAAAGGTAGTATAAGGATAGACACAACAAGTGTTGCTACAAGATGACTAACAGTGCTTGTAAAATAAAATTTAAAACTTGAGATTATTGTCAATAATACCATAGGCACGATTGACAATATTAAGAATGCTTTATAATTCTTAATAATGTATTTTACACTGTCTGTGCTTATATTTAATAATGAGGTAGCTTTCATTGATTTATCCTTTTAGTTGCTAGTGCGACGGCGTTCTTTTTTTTGTGTAGAGGCTTTAGGGGCTTCGTTGATAGGTTCGCCTAGTGTGGCAATAATACGAGCTTTGTCTAAAGGTTGCGGTGTGTACCCGTCAATAGCCTTAGCGATAGCACGAATAACTTCAGGACAAGACCCACAGCAACCACCGATAATACGAACGCCTGCATCCACAGCAATGCGCGCGTACTGTCCCATTAGTTCTGGGGTGCCTGTAAAGTAAAATTCGCCGTGTTGATATTTAGGAATGCCACAATTTGCCTTTGAAATAATAATGGCATCTGGATTGCTTTCACGCATTTCTATAATAGATAACATCGTGTCTGTTGGACCTACGCCACAGTTGGCACCAATGGCAACAGGGGATGCTTCTAAGGCACATAAAATTTTAGTCGCATCACTTGGCGTGATGCCCATCATAGTTTTACCCGCTGTGTCAAAAGTCATCGTGCATACCACAGGCAACCCTGTTGAGTGTGCCGCTTGTATCGCCGCACGGGCTTCATCAGGGGAGGACATCGTTTCGACCCATAACACATCAGCACCGCCAGCTTTTAAGCCTTCGGCTTGTACTAAAAACCCGGCAACAGCGTCTTCATAAGACATCGCCCCCATAGGGATTAACAATTCGCCTGTTGGTCCCATAGACCCAGCAACGGCAACAGGTCTACCACTTGCATCAGCGACTTCACGGGCAAGTTTTGCCCCTTTTTCACATAACTCAAAGGCTCTATCTTCTGCCTTGTGTAGTTTTAAGCGAAACGATGTTCCGCCGAAAGTGTTGGTTAAGATTATATCAGACCCCGCATCAACAAAACTTTTATATACAGATTTAATCTTATCAGGCTCATCGGCATTCCAAAATTCTGGAGAATCTCCTGTTTGCAATCCCAGGGCAAATAAATTTGTCCCCATTGCACCATCGGCAATAAGTGTTGGTTTCGTTTCTAGTAATTTAAAAAATGTATTTTCCATAATTTGCCCTTTACTGTAATTTGGGGTCGCCCGTTGACTTAATTGTTAATATGCTTTGAATAAAAATATTAGCACCGTCGCCTTGAATAATATTATCCTTACGGTTTACTTTGGTTTTAATATTTTCGCCTAAGTTATTTTTTACATATTCTTCCACTGTATCCGTACCATATTGTATAGCATATTTCACAGCCTTTTCCAAACTTTCAAAATCTTGATAGCGTTTAGAATGCACACGAAATGTATCATCATCAGGTGCGGAAATTGTAAGAGTAATTGTTTTGGTTATTTTACCCGAAACCGCCCCTACTGCGTTTGCCACATCTGCATAATCAGGATTGATGAGTTCAGCTTGTAATCTATCTGCCATAGCAGGATAATAGTTTTGTGCCGATGCGCCAATGCCGATAATAGGTTGTTTGAATTTCACAGTAAACGATAGGTTGGAATCTGCACCCTTAACAAGAGATTGACGGATAATATTTCGTGTGGTCATATCCGCCTTTAAAAGGTCAGCGCCATTTTCTGCCATATAAGTACTACTCATCAAAGCTTCAGATGATTGTAATGTCATTTGCTCTAATACAATATTTGCAAATTCGTGCTCATCTTTTGCCCAACATATATTTTGTGTGCGTTCATACCTAGCCCATAACTTGCCTGCAAGCACAGAAGCATCTCTATCCCAATTATCTTGGCGCCTTAATATGTGCGATGCATCACTGGGCGTAAAGGCAGACATAATAACGAGTCCCCTATCCATTAAACGGTATAAAGGTTTTGGCATTCTGCCATCGGCCAATAAAACAGTAAGGGCTTGTGGTTCTTTTTCTAAGGCATTCCAAAAATAAACTTCGCTAGCAGTCAAGCTATCGATATCGGTGTCTAATGTGCGCAAGCGGTGGGCAAACAAACCGTCGTAGGTACGCCCTGCCTCATTTGCGAGTTGTTTTTGTAAGGTATCTTTTATGTGCGGATGTTGTTTTGCTAATAATGCAATAGGCGTAACACGACGAGGACCTAAGAAAATGTCGCCTTTAGGTGTAGCGTGAACTTGGCTGTCCCCACCAAGCCCTATTGTATATACAGCGATAGATTCAACCATTGTATTCCAACCATTTACATTTGCCCCTGTAGGGCTTAGCACTGCCATACCATCTTTGATAATAGCCACATCGGTTGTTGTTCCCCCTATATCGGAAACATAGGCGTTGTCTGAATTAGTCAAATGGCTTGCCCCTATTACGGATGCGGCAGGACCGCTCATAATTGTTTCAACAGGTTTTTCTAAAGCAACTTTAGCACACATTAATGAGCCATTTCCTTGAACAATCATCAAGGGAGCCATAATTTTATGCTCGTCTAAGAATGATTGCACGGCAGATATTAACTGCTGTATTTGTGTTAATAGTCTAGCATTTAGCAAGGCGGTTAAGGCACGCCTTGGTGCGTCTAAACTATCGGCTAAGTCAGACGATAAACTAACAGGTAAATCCGTATGAGTGCGTAAAATATTTTTTACACGATTTTCGTGGTCTGTGTTTCTAGTTGAAAAAATGGAGCAAACAGCAAAAGCAGAAACTTTATTTTTATATTTTTTTGCAATTTCAATAATTTTGTCTTCATCTAATATTTGATTTTCTTCGCCTGATGCTTTGTGTCCTCCTTGGACAAAATAACAAGAGTCTGTATCCAAGGCATCTTTTAAATTTGCTTTGTCTAAAGCCGTTTCAGAATGCCCAATCATTATTAAACATACAGGACTGCCCTGTTTTTCCACAATGGCATTTGTCGCCAGTGTAGATGACAGACCCACTAATTTAATGTTTTCTGGGTTTACGCCTTTCAAGATTTTCTGACAAGAATCTGTAATCCCTAATGCTAAATTATGCTTTGTTGTTAAGGATTTTGATGCTTTTACAACACCCTTGTTTTTTTTCCAAAGAACAGCATCAGTGTATGTTCCGCCTGTATCAATGCCTAACATAATCGTCATTACTGTTTACCCTTTTTTTATTGTATGCTACTTTAGCTACAGGATATTTTATTTTAGGGATAAATTCTATGAAAAAAACTTTATTAGCAGTACTATTTTCACTTTTCGTGATTCAGCCATCTTTTGCAGAGGACAGCGACAGTTCTCCTTTACAGGAATCTGGGGAAAAAGGGTTTGAGCAAATCGTTATTGCAGGTGGCAGTCCTTTTGGGCTACGATTCTCTATTTCTGGAACATTGTGTAGTTTTATTGCAGATGAGAAAGAGCCATGCTTAGTGCGACCGATTAAAAACTCTGGTGAAGGTATTTCACTAGTGCAATCAGGCATGGTAGATTTTGCTTTAGTTCAAAGCGATTGGCTTGCACATGCGAAGGACGGCACAAGTCGTTTTTCTGAAAGCGGTAAGGCGGAAAATTTATTAGAAGTTGTTACGCTTAGCTCTGAAAATGTTTTAATCGCTGTGTCTAAAACTTCTGGTATTAAAACAATCAGTGATTTTAAAAACAAAAAAATTGATAGGGGAAAAATAGGCACATACAGAAATGTTGTCAGTAATGTTATTTTAGATTCTGCTAAATTGGGTTCAAAGGACATTAAATCATCAGCTCATGGTCAAGATGACAGCATTGAATCTTTGTGCAAGGGCGGTGTTGATGCAGCAGTCTTCATACTGTCTAGTCCAAACCCAGTACTGGATACTATGATGGCACAGTGCGATATTCAATTAATTGGATTATCGGAAACAGAAATCTCATTTATATCAAAAAATTTAAAAGGATTTTTAAGATCTGAAATTCCTGCTGAAACATATTGGGGGCAGGATGATAGCATACCAACAATAGGGCTATACACTGTGTTGATAACAAACAAGGATTCTGATAAAAATCTTGTTAAAAAGATGAAAGACACAGTGAAAAACAATATTGATAAATTATCTGTAATGCACCCAACTTTGAATAAGGTCGGCAAGGAAATTTTAAAATAATTTGTAACGGTGCATTTGTTTTCGTTTTGATGCGTTGCGAAAAAAAGTTTTTATTATCAGATAAAAGCATATTTTATTATCAGATAAAAGCATAATAGAATAAAAAAAGTCCTGAATAATAACAGGACTTTTTTTATTAATTTTTTCCAACATATAAAATGTATTTACATACACATATAAACTTATATTCTTTTGCATTTCTTTGGCGGTATAATAACAATGCCTTGTTTTTGTTAGTTTAATGTTCTCAATAGGGCATCAAGTTCTGCTTTATTGGCAAAGCTTAATGTTATTTTACCTTGACCATTTTTTCCAATTTTAACACTGGCATTTAGCCCTGTATTTTTCTCTAAAATTTGTTGTGCAATTTGTTCTTCTGGGTTTGATGGTGTTTTTCTCTCAGAGGGCTTAGCATGACCCCTTATATTTTTATTACTAGCGACTAAATGTTCAGCTTGGCGAACGCTCATACCGTGATTTACAATTTCTTGCGCTAAATCATAAGCATTGTCCGCACCTACTAATGTGCGCGCATGACCAGCGCTTAATACACCATTGCCGACCATAGATTTCACTTCCTCTGGCAGAGATAGTAATCTTAAAGTGTTGGCAATATGAGAGCGTGATTTTCCAATTGTCTTTGAAAGCATTTCTTGCGTATAACTAAACTCTGTCATCATCCGATTAAAACCAACGGCTTCTTCAATAGCGTTTAAGTCTTCTCTTTGAATGTTTTCAACTAATGCTATTTCAGACGCCTCTGTATCGCTAATTGTTAATACAACAACAGGTACCGTTCTTAATCCCGCTCTTTGTGATGCACGGAAGCGTCTTTCGCCAGCTATAATTTCGTATAAATCAGAACCGATAGAGCGGACTAATAGGGGTTGCAAGACGCCGTGTTCTTCAATGGATTGACTCAAGTTTTCAAGAGCAACATCATCAAAATCTTTTCGGGGTTGGCTAGCGCCTGCCTGTAAAGAATTGATAGGCAATTGCGATACGGTTCCCTTGTCTATAGTTTGATGGACGATACTGTTTGCATCATTCATTAATGCATCTAAGCCTTTTCCAAGAACTCGTTTTTTCTTATTTGCTTGCGTTTTCATTTTAGAATCCTTTTAGTAATGCGTGTTTCTGTAATAATTCCCTCGCCAATAACATATAGGCTTGTGCCCCAATGCTTTTATGGTCGTATAATATGACTGGAGCGCCAAAGGATGGGGCTTCAGCAATACGAACATTGCGTGGAATTACTGTTTTAAATACCTTGTCGTTTAAATGCGAACGCACATCGTCTTCTACTTGGAGTGATAACTTGTTGCGTTTATCATACATCGTCAAAACAATGCCTGTTAATTCAAGGGTAGGGTTGTATGCTTTTTTAATACGGTCAGTTGTGCGTAAAATATGGCTCAAACCCTCCAATGCATAAAATTCCGTTTGTAATGGAACAATCACACCTGTTGCCGCGACTAATGCATTTAAGGTTACAAGACCTAAGTTTGGCGGGCAATCTAATAATATGTAGTCAAAATTTGGCACATAATAGGCAAGGCTTTTGCGTAACTTGTTTTCTCTGTTAGCTTGATTGGTTAAGGCAAGCTCAACACCTGCTAATTCCATACAAGCTGGAATGATAGATAAGTTGGTGATTTCTGTCGGCGTACAAGCGTCTTTATAATCTTCTGTATGTAGTAATAAGTCGTATGAGCTGATAATATCAGTTCTGTCGTCCACCCCTAAGCCAGTTGAGGCATTTCCTTGCGCGTCTAAATCCACAAGCAAAACACGAAGACCTGATGCTGCAATCGCAGTGGCTAAATTGATAGCTGTTGTTGTTTTACCAACGCCACCTTTTTGGTTGGCAAGAGCCATTATTGAGCAAGTCATAGGATTCTCCTTATTAATACACCAGTTTAGGTATAATACCTAAAATATTGAATGTATTTTATCATTTTTGATTCACCAAAGCAATAGCTTTAAACCAAAAAATGCCATTAAATTACAATGAGTATTGCTAGGATTTTTTTTGACGCATCCGGAGATTCTTTTTTACATATGGATTGTTTTAAGAGTCGTTAAGTATAGGGACGTACGGCTTGTTGGGATTTAAGGGCGTAACTACAAATGTATCTTAACGCATTTTTATAAAGCAGTTTCCAAAAGGAATAGGGCTAAGCGGTCAGGTTTTAGTGGCAGAGTTGGTTTCAGTGAACTTTCAGTTATTAGGGGGGGTAATAAATATGACCCAGAAAAATTCAAGTCATGAAAATTATGTAGCAAGATTTTGGTGAATAAGGCGGAGGTCAGCAAGAGGATTTTAGCAGGGTTAATTCAGAAAGGTGATTCCGTTGAGCTTTAGGTCAATAGGGTTGCGTTCGATTAGTTTTAATGTATCAGGGCAGGGGAATGTGGGGTATTGCGAAGTGTGTAATTAAACTTTTGCAAATTTTGTCATATGTAAGATTTTTGCCGTATCGTTTGTAACAGATTCGTGATCTGTGTAATCAAACGCCCAAGTGCTTTGAGCCGCAAATACTTCTTCACGCCATTTCTCGCCTTTTAGCAATAGGGCGGATGAAACTGACAGCCCATTTGCCATCGTTAACAGTGTAGCTAAATCTGCCAATGCACGGGCAGTCATGAGGTCAAATTTTTGTCCTATTACTTTCTCCACACGCTCATTTGTTACGGTAGCGTTTATATTTAAAATGCGCACGCACTCTTTTAAAAACATACACTTCTTTTGGTCAGATTCAATCATTGTAATGTGTAAATTTGGATCTTTATGCTTTGCCAATATACCACATACCACCGCTGGGAAACCACCACCGCTTCCGATGTCCGCAACAGTTTTTGTGCCTGTTGGAATTAGATTATAAAGCCCCACACTATCGGCAAAATGACGATGCCATATGTCATCAATTGTGCTTGGAGAAACTAAATTAACAGCTTTTTGCCATTTGATAATTAAGGCGTGATAGGTGTTAAAATCTTCCAATGTTTCACGGGAAACATTAGGAAGGGTTTCAAAGTTTTCTACTGTGTATTGCATTGGCTTATCCTGACTTTTTCATTTTGCGAATGTGGTGCAGTATGGTTATTATTGATGCAGGTGTGATACCTGGCATGCGTCCTGCAGCCCCTAGAGTTGAGGGTTTAGTTTCCAGTAGCTTAGCTCTTACTTCATTGGATAGGCTTCCAACAGTATTATAGTCTAAGTCCAATGGTATTTTAACATTTTCATCTTTTTTGTATGATTTAATATCTTGTTCCATGCGCGCAATATATCCGCTATACAAGGCATCTGTATGCATCTTTAAACGCATTTCATCGGACATATCTTCTAGTTCTGGCCACTGAATACACATTGTGTCAAAAGTTGCGTTTGGCAATGATAGAACTTGTAATGCCGTACGCATTCTGCCGTCTTGATTTATCTGTACGCCACTTTTTAATAAGGCACTTGGCGATGCTGTGAGGGTGTTCATGAGCGTGCGTGATTTTTCAATTTCTTGCTTCTTTTTATGCCAATGCTGTGTACGCTCTTTGCCTACGACACCAATGGCTATGCCTTGATCGGTTAGGCGTTCGTCTGCATTATCTTGGCGTAGTTTTAGGCGATATTCCGCACGACTTGTGAACATACGGTAAGGCTCTGTTGTGCCTCTTGTAATTAGGTCATCTACCATCACGCCGATATAGCTATCGGTTCTTGAAAGGACAAATTCTTCACTTGAATTTGTTGCGACTAAAGCAGCGTTGATGCCTGCTAATAAGCCTTGGCCTGCAGCTTCTTCGTATCCCGTTGTGCCGTTAATTTGCCCTGCCATAAACAGACCTTTGATACGCTTTGATTCAAGCGTTGGCGTTAATTCTCTAGGGTCGATGAAGTCATATTCAATAGCATAAGCGTATTCTTTGATGATCACATTTTCTAGTCCTTTGATAGAGCGATAAAATATATCTTGCACATCTTTTGGCATAGACATAGACATGCCATTTGGATAAATAGTTGGGTCGTCTAATCCTTCAGGTTCTAAGAATATTTGATGGCGTTCTTTGTCTGCAAAGCGAACAACCTTGTCTTCAATGGATGGACAATATCTTGGACCCACGCCCTTTATGCCTCCCGAATACATTGCTGATTTATCCAAATTATCACGAATGATTTTATGAGATTCTTCATTTGTATATGCAATATGACACGGTATTTGTTTTACCGTTATTGTGTGATTCATGTATGAAAATGGCACAGGCTTTGGGTCAGGTTCTTGTACATCCATGCCTGTATAATCAATGCTGTTTGAATCTAGCCTTGCAGGAGTACCCGTTTTCAATCTGCCCATTTTAAAGCCAAATTGTTGTAGGCAATTTGATAAAGATTTTGAAGGGTTTTCGCCTAATCTTCCTGCGTCCCAGACTTCTTGACCCATGTATATTTTGCCGTTTAAAAATGTACCAGATGTAATCACAACGGAACCGCATTTATAATTATTTCCATTGGCGTCAATAACGCCAACAACGCGATTATTATCAAAAATAATTTCTTCTGCACCGCAGGAAATTATGTCCAGATTTTCGTAATTAAATATTTCTGCCTGCATTGCCTCTAGATATAATTTTCTATCAGTTTGGGTTCTTGGTCCCCAAACCGCAGGTCCTTTTGATGCGTTTAACATGCGATATTGTATGCCCGAACAATCGGTAACTTTGCCCATTAATCCGTCTAAAGCATCTATTTCTTTTACCAAGTGTCCTTTGCCTAATCCGCCGATAGCAGGATTACAAGACATCACACCGATCGTTTCTTTTTTGTGCGTTAGCAATAAAGTTTTTACACCCATGCGAGCAGAAGCCGCCGCCGCATCACAACCAGCGTGCCCTCCGCCAATTACTATAACATCCCAAGTGGTATTTTGTTCGTGTGTATTATCTGTCATTTTCAATCCTATTATCATGCACATCAGACAAGCATATTATATGCGTATGGTACCTGTGTATATTGTTTTGTAGTGGCACTGGTGCGCATACTACTTTTTTCCCATTGTCCCTTCAGAGTTCCTATGGACTTTTATATAGTGTATTCTTACGCTTTGGACAAAAAAAAGTCAAGTTTTTCAAGATTTGGAGGTGCTGTTGTTTACCATCCTTCACAAGCGTTGTTTGATTTTCTCTCTATGGGAATGACACGGCTAACACCCATGTTTTTATTATGCATTAAATAGATTTTTTTACCTATAAATAAATATATGAAATTAAATGTTTCACGGGAAACATTTTTCCGAATTAAATGCAAAATGCAACAATGACATTTTATTAAGGAATATTT
>OFHS01003205.1:0-17792 GCA_900245855.1 Calvadosia cruxmelitensis | reverse complement strand
CCATAAAATTAACTATCTTACAATATAACTGTGCCTTAAAATTTTTTAAAAAGTCATTTGTCTTTCACAAAAATGCTTTTCTGAAATGCTTTGAAATGCTTTTCAATCCATTCGATTAACTGAAAAATACACTTTACTTGCAACTACTAGATGGAACTACAACTACTTACTTGCAACTACTAGCGGAGTTGGGGAAGCGAATGTCTTCAGCGACCAAAGAGCACACTTCTATCCAATAGTTTGTGAGACAGTCTCTGTCAATGGCCATTCAGAGAGGCAACTCTGTGTCCATTTTGGGAACTACCAGGGAGGATAATGCTGGGAGTCTTAAGCATGTGTGTTACTTGTAAGTAGGGCTTTTTATTATTTTTTATGTTACGGACACTTGTTATTATTTTACTAAATATATCTAATTTATTTCGAGATTGTTTTACATATTTTCTGTGATGTAAATATTTGAGAATTGAAATAAATTTATCTTTCACAACTACTAGATAAAAACTTTTCCTTGATAAAACGCAAAATTCAAATTATTATTACAATCAAAACAGGCCTAATCTTACGACTATCAAAGTCCTTAATTTATAAACAGGAATGTAAACCCACTTGTCAATGAAATAACAGAGTCACACTAGTCAAACTCAAAGATATCCTTTTGTTTATGAAATGGAGTTCAATATGTGCCATAGCTGCTTGCAATCAACAGAAGCATTGATCAGTATAGTAAAGAGCATTTATTTTCATTTCACAATATTCCATTATATTAGACCACGAGCCGTTATGAACTAGATGTGGATCATGGCACTGTGAGGATTTTCAGAAGACCAAAAAAACTTACTTCAATTGAACATTCAGGAATTTCATTTACAATAAATAAATGAATAATGATACTTTTTAGGATATAATATTATCTAGAATTATCTACAAATTACTCAATAAAATTATCTGAACGTGAATCTACAAAATTACACATAATTACTACTGTACTTTACTAAATACTGCTTACAAATTAAAATGTCTTCAAGCAGACCTGAAACCACAGCATTGAAATTGAAATTTTTCCATACATTTAGTCTATAGATGTACTCCTTTACAACCAGATGATTTCAAAATCACAACTCTGAGGCATCGTTACAATCAAACCTGTATTATCGGCTACCTCTACAGAGCATCCACCTGTGTATAAAGGCCACAGTCTTCATAACCCCAAACTGACACTTTCTATAGAAATCAACCTGGACAGAAAGGCCTCCTGTCGATAAAAGTCATTTTCCTCAGGTTCTAGAGGTGTCCGTTATAGACAGGTTTCACTGTACCTGCCTACCAGAATGGCATTGTTACAGGAAGATAGCATAGATTAAAAGAGCATTTTAAAAGCACAATCCGTCTTCAGTTATGAAGCATTTTATATATAATAGGATGTCGTGAAAACGTATTGTGTTCACTGGGTTTGTAGTGTCCTTAAATAACACTAACTAATAATATGACTCCGTGATCAAAGACTCTAGCAAACAATCAAGCACGACTTGTTTCTAGCAGCACCACACCTAGACTCATTTCCGGTCATAGGTAATACAACAGCATAGACTAACACAATACACGTAACAATATCACGTGACACCACAGGGTTGATGTCGCGTCATTGGGCCTGTCTCCTCGCAGCTACACTTGCGCAGCCAAGGATCGCAGCCGATGGGCGAACTTAGTTCACGGCAGCAGATGAGGGACAATTAATTTAACAAAAGCACTCCTATCCTCTCGGATGCTAAATTTTCGTATACATTACATTTACAGGGTTGATGCAAAACATTGCACAAACGCATTGTCCTACCTTGAGGTGCATATTGAAGAGCATCACCTTCAACACTCCTCTCCGATAGAAGCCAGATGTACTTCGAAGAAGTCAGATTCAATGAGTTTGCGTATTGGAAGATTGGAATAGCATCCGAAGCACTAAATCAAACACAGACAAAATCAAGAGGAACTCATTTCGCAAGCATACAATATACGTGAATCACAATCTATGAACTGAAGAACTTGCGGTGGTCTGTAATCTGCTTTTAATTACTGCAGTTAAATTTAGTTTGATTGTGTGCTGCGTAGTGCTGCGTATTGCGTGATCAATGTAGACATATTCAACGTATGTTGTCATGCAGAAGTAAACAATCAAACAAACACTGCTAAAAAGGATTCCTCTTCATTTCCTCTCGGTATAGCGCTTGAGTGCTTAAGATGCGGGATACTGCGTAATCTACGTAGGTAATTGTTTAATAATTATGATTATTTGCGTCTCAGATATTTATTGATGTATATTTGAATTGGAAGTAAAGAGTTATAAAACAAACAAGACACACCCTCTGTAGAGTGAAACAACAAAGCAATCGATGAAGCCTTCAAAAGAAGTCAGTCAGCTTCACGAGTACATAATGTGTCCACATGATTTGAGCAGGCTGTGTTGCTGACATGGATATCTGCTACTGTAGTTTGCATTTTTACGAAGTTTTCTTAATTCTTATTGGCAACGTGGAGACTGTGTTTGTGATAGTGCTCCTACAGGATAAAATTACTAGATCATATAATTATAAAGAGCATTATGAACAGTAGGCAACAGTATAGAAAGAAGCATCAATAAATAATTTATACATTTCAATCATTTACCTACTACAAAACACAATGACATTCGATCGAGCCATTCTCAAATCATCAATATATGACGTCATATTTCTGAGATCTCGAGGAAGTAGAACTGGATGCTCGATCTGCAAGTAAAAAGAGGTAATGAGAATTCATATCTGGATCTTGCAGTTGTTCTGCCTCCAGTAATCCTGGCTTCTGACTCCATCTTGACATCTTTTGATCACCAAAAGTCAAAGATGATGTTTAATTACTGGAACCTCTGCAGCGATGCATAAGAAATTAGGAGAGAATGACGTCACTCGCATGAGAGAGGCACTAACAGTCTGGCATGGTAGCCTGGAAACGAGACTGTGGTGGTTTTGGCCACCCACAGTATGATTACAAGAAACCTTTGACGAAACGAGATTGTTACAACCGGTTTATCCCGCGAGGCCGTCATATATGACAACGTCAACTATTTCTTTGCTTGTTTTATATTAAGTTTCTTCGGGTTTCTATGATAAAATTGCGTATTTGTCAACAAAAAACCGTATAACTAATGCAGGAGGGGCAGCTGACGATGCGGAAATGAGGAGATTTACAAAGCCGTACATGGAAATCGAGACAGAATATACCGTCAAAATAATTAATGTAGAAAAAACAGGCACGTTTGAAGCAAACTGTATTGCTTTCCTGGGCGAACTATAATACAACGACTAATCTCGACGGCTGATGAACGAAGAACGCGATGCTTCCCCTTCCAATGACTAAGCTTATATATGTACTCAAAAAAGGGAAACACAACCAGCATCTTGGGGACATTATCGCCAAGTGAACAGATTTCAGAAAATGTTAGATTGCAGAATAGGATAGGATTGGTTGTAGAATAGGATTTAGATTGTTTAGACATTGTAGAAATGAATCTTACACGATTTTCCAATAAAGAGCATTAAGCTCCCCTAAATAGGAAGCTATTGATCGCATTTTTATGATCGTAGTTATCAGGAATTTCTTCAATTTTTTTCTTTCGCTAGAAGATAATTGAGAGTAAAGCGACTGACGTATCCTAATCATGATGGTAGGGTAATTGTTCCTATTCGCCATCCATATTAACAAATTCCCATTACATCTATGCACGATGCTCTTTCTCGTCATAACGTATGAATATGATATTTCTTAGACCGAGATCATGCGAATACCGGTGTCGTGGCATTATAGCGCAGAATCGTTTACACACTACTCTGCCTGGTTATGAAATGGCTCTTTTGCACAAGGAAGACTGTTAGTTACTCTCACTAGTTTGATGATGATGACACACCTTAACTTGTCTCTTCTCTAAGCAAGTAGCCAATAGTAACTCACGGATACAGTGAAACCTCGTTAATGTCACTATTGTTTTCCAGCCAAAAATCGTGATATTAAGCGGGTACAAATAGTTGATTCTGATAGAGCTTGCTTCTCAGACTGAAGTGATATTAAGCGGGTTAGGATATTAACCGAGGTGATATTAACGGGGTTACATTGTAATCCTCGAAGGATACCACAATGACCATAACTGAGTTCAAGTGCAGCATCCACAGCGTAATACATTAATTAGGGTATCAGCGGTATTAAATCTATTTACAATGGAATATAGTATTATACTTGAGCATGTGTGTGTACTTAAATTGACTGTGATTCATTGGCGTGTGTTCTATAATACGTGCGACAAAGGAATAAGGAGTGACCTTTCCAGTACGAGAATCATAATATTATATATTGTTATTTAGCTGAATAATTATATGATTATTCCTTGTTGATGATTTTGATTGGTTTAAGTACATTAATAAATTAGCAGTATGCGGCCAGTTGCGAGCTGGGTCTGATATTTTCGTTCAATGAGAAGTCTACTGTATTCAGTTCCATTTGTTTGCTTCTTGCGAATACGTACTCTTTCTACGTTCTCTCTAGCTTTGTGATCGAAACTCCTCTTTAAACTTGCACTAAATGGGACCAACAGAAATCAAAGGCATCATTTCGACTTGACAATGTCATATTCTATACTTGCCGCGATGCTGTGCTGATATGCGAGTGATGTGAACTTGACAAAGGTACGCTTGGAATCGAGGTCGTCTGTTGCAACGAGGTTGATCTTGCTCCATTTGAAATATCTGGCGATTGACAGCCAAGCGTATGCTTCGTTGTCGTACGAGGTGACCGTCCTCAGAAAAGAGCCGTGAGCTGTCTGTGGAAAATTCACAAAATAAGTGTGTTATCCCGGCTGTATCATTTGAGAAATATGAAAATGATATAAGTAGATATGCATGCTGTTCAATAATTCCCACCGCCATGAATAAGATAGTTACGGTGGCCAACAAGTGTAGAACACAAAACACAAAATTGGAACATAAAACACGAAATCGGAACACAAAACAGGAAATCGGAACACAAAATACAAAATCGGAACGCAAAATACAAAATCGGAAAACAAAACTCTAAGTCGCGACACAACACATCAAATTGGAACACTAAACACGAATTCGGACCACAAAACTCGAACGCGAAACATAAAATCGGAACACAAAAATTCCAATTCGGAACACAAAACTCTGTAAATAGCTATCTGTTATGGCCAACAGGCCGTTTCCAAGAGACTGTCCCGCCTTCAGCAATAGCGAAACAACAACAGCAACAGACTTCTTATACAATAACAACATGTATTATGAGGACTTTTATGACCGTCTGGTCAAACTTGATCTAGTTCTCTCGAGCTATGAAAATTCAAGGTTTATTTTCGATCTACCAATTGATGCCGAATGGTATAATTGCGTATTACGTCAGCAAATATGTCATTCGTGGGAATTCTATGAAACTGCAAAACATGGCAGTTCATGCCAATACAAATGTTTTTGTTGTAGCCCTCAAGTTTTGGGTTGCTCAAACCTTCGGGAGGGTGCAGGAGCTTGAAAAGCACAGTCACTCCTCCAGCTCCACGGTACCGTTTGCGCGAGGACCCAGTTGCCCGAAATCCATTTCGCCATAACCCTGTAAAACAGGGCTCCCGCCGCCCCAGCTCCACGACGAGGACGCGGTACCTCCAGAACCAATACAAATAATTTTATCAAGAGCTTCTTTGCTCTTGTGTCACTCAACGGTGTAATCAATCACTAAAGCCATACACAATATGCCTAAGTAGCTTTATGAAATTTACTAGCAAAATACAGAAACTACTAATCGACTTTAATATTCAATTAAACATGCAATTGGATTCAAGTTGATTCTGTTTGTATCCTGTTTTTTTTTTACCTTATCTGAGAATTCGACGTCTCTCGAAGCAGTACCAATAACAGGAATGTTATAAAAGGCACAAGCGTATGAGACAACGAATGGAGCACTGGTGATATTCTGCGGTTTGCTGGTTATGATAACGTAGACACCGCGAGAGATCAGCTGGTCACATATGGCCTTGGTTGCATTCAGAGGGTTAGGATCAAGCAGTATTGAAGTACCGTTGATGACGGAGGAAGCCAAGCCGTAGTGCGTTGGCTCTGCATTGACTTCATCGATAGCTGCGGCGAATCCGTCACGCAATTGGTCAGAGGAAAGCACTGCTCCAATACCATAGTATTCCAAACAGATGGAAGCCTCACAGCAGAAAGCGAATATCAAACCAACAACATGATAACGAACGGTCTGCTTCATCTTTGATTTTATCCGCCTTAAAAACGAAAACAGTGACAAAGTTCAATCGAATCCGCTTTTACGCGCATTTTATTGTTACGGAGCAGGTGCTTCCAACGTACGGTACAATTGTTCTTGCCCTGTTCTCATTCAGCAATAACAGCAACAGTCATTGTATATGAGAATAAAGCAAGAGCTGCGAAGAAGAAATACAGCAAAGACAGACAACCGCCCCTTTTAATATGTCAATGACTTATAGCCTGACCTACAAGACATCGCGTGTACAATATACTTCTCACGAGATAAGCTTCTCATTTGCATACTGGTCGCTAATAAATGGTAGTTAATGCAATCACAGTTAAGGCAAGTCGTTAATTACAATAGACCTTCGTTAAGTGATCTATTAATTAAGCGAATCAGTATAAGGTGCATCGATCGATCAGGAGGATGCATTTTAAAAATAGAAATGACGAATAGAAGTATTCACCAAGTTACAGCTGATTTCATCAAACACGAAACAGTGGATCTGAAAACGTGTTCCTTCAACAAAACAACCATCTGATGGCGGTGTAACCTTTTAAGTAGAAGATTAGTTCTAGATTAAAGTAATTCTTTTTTTAAATACGATCCTAGCTCTATGAAATACTTCTTTATGCCCTAAAACTACTTGCTTGTACAATACATATCAAGAAATCGTTTTCTCTCCTCCTACTTCACTCTCTTCGTAAAATATTACTTCAACCTACCAACATTGAAAATGTGTTATTGCTAAGAGCTACGAGGCAATAAGTAAGCACCATACAAGCCAACTAGGTTTTGGTCTGAAGAACTATTTACATTCATAGTACTCACCTTATTTAGCAGCACTTGAACCTTACCTCAAAAAATTAAGAAATCAAAGTACACACGGCTACACAGATTGTGCCCGACCAGATTATTTCGGCATTTTAATCGTAGTTGTAGTCCTGATATCCTTGAGTGGTATCATTGCGTTGGGGGACAGCCTGCTTCCTCATAGATCTTTGATGTGATTCTCCCCGTAATATATTTCACAACTGTATACTGATGGATGAGTACAGAGTTGATGCTGTTTGTGGTGAATCTGAGCACAGACAATCCTACTGAGGTACCACAAAGCGTTGAAGCTAGTGAGTAAGTCGTTTGCCTCGATGCTATACAAACAGAAAAGAACCGAGACTGGTAGACTTCTGCCCGTCTTCACGCTGTCAAAACATCGCGACACTTGAGTTAGCTTGGTAAATTCAGAATCTGTCACGAGTTAAACCACTAGGCAGCTCATAAAATATTCACGAATGACATTCATGCATAAAGCGGCTACACTGTTGGAAATGTTAGACGCTTTGAAAGCGAACCCATGGGTCTGGAGAACTGAAGAGATTGCATTCACGATCTGGCCACCAGCTAACATCACACACATACACACCTGTCATGCTTCAATTACAGTTATTGTGAATGTGATTGGTTAGCTTGACATGCCTTGCTGGCCATCTTTCCATTGCTCCCCGGGTTCAGTCTGCAGGAGGTAGCAGCGGCTTGTAAGTTGTAACCAAGACATGTACAGAGTTTGCAATCATCAAACACCTCATTGTTCTAATAGCTGGACAAAATTTAACAAAGCATCAAAAGCTCTGCGAGGTTTGCCGAAATCTGCTATCCTGTGCATACATCAGGGAGAGGTCTGCCGACAGGGAATTGAGGCTCTATAATCGTAATCGGTGAATCTATTTCAGATCTATCTGCTTTCGTTCGCCACACGTCACGTCTATAACCTTATTGCATCATCTTGTCAAGAAACAGCAGCTCGATTGACGGCCTTCTCCGCCTAATTGAGATGGCAAATACGATCATGAACAGAAATCTAGATTAGAACAGCTGTTTGCTTGTCAGCACCAAGATGAGAAAAAAATAGCGAAGACATGAAGCCAGCATCACGTAATGACTTGAATTGGCAATGCATACACTACACAGTATAAGGAACATAAAGACAGGGTGTGTGTGTGTGTGCCGGGGGCAAGAGTCTGCACGCCCCATTCAGATGTCTTGGCAGAGAGCTCGGATGTACCACAACACAGGCTAATTGAAGCTACAGTCAAAGTCATGTGACTACAACTCATACATTGGGCTGAAACACTGAGCAGAATGAGGCTGATCAGTCATGGGCGCCGATAAGATGATAGACACGGCTTCATGGCCTATAGTGGCAGGAACGCTGGCTTTCGTACCCCGGTTATGGGGTTCGAATCCCAGCCAGACCTGCAGCTTTGGACCATGTTGCTGCCAAATCCCCCTACGTACCTCCACCGTTCATCCAAAAAGTGTCTGTCTCCGTGTGTGGCAGTTACAAAAAAAATAGACACGCTCCACTTTCGAGCGTTTAGTCGCAATAGGGCGTGATCAAAGTAGGCTACCGTACTTCAAGCTTCTAGACAATATGTAATTTGCAGATAAGCTAATTGAAATTGATGTCTTAAAACATAGCTGAATTCGAGTATTGCCTTTTTGGAAGGACAGAAATACCAATCCATTGATGCAAAATCACTTTGAAATAATATTGTTGCACATTGTTTCGTGTTTGTTATGCAGTTTTCTGTAGCTGGTGCAGTGAAACTGTGGAACTGTACGATAACATCAATTTTGTTTCGTACTGTTGTATCTTGTACGGAACCAACAATCAAAACAAAACACGCAGTTTATTTCTTTAATTGAATTTATAAAAATAAAGTTATGCATGACGTTCGATAACAAGGTCGATACTCCGCTCGTGAGGAGCAAAATGGACACGTCCGATTAATTGGCGTATCATTCGCGAATAGTACACGCTATTGTGCATCATGGAACGCGATGGGTACATTCGCCAACAACAAAAGCACGGAGAAGCATGCTCGTGTTCTCCAGGACGGGGATGTAGGAAATGTAAAAGTAAAAATAACTTAAGCCGTTCCATCAGAGACCAGCGGGTAGGAGACGGAGCTGCGGTCTGAAGGAGAACTTCGTACTGGCACTATCCACAACAGCCCATCAGAATGCGTCTCATGCGCATCGACTAATCAGCAGGGGGTACATTTTGCCACATTTCAAGTGACGGATCGTCCATGCCAAGGAGTACTGGTGGCGAGGGAAGCAGTGGCTGCCCGCTAGTGCTGGAAGCTGCGGCCAATGCTGCGGGTTCGTCAACTGCACCAATCAGTCCGTTGGAATGTTTTGGTTTGACACATTGGAAATCAACATGACGACTCTTGCTTTCTTCCTTTTCCCATGACATGTGAACAAACGGACGTTGGATGTAATTGTACGTGGCTGGAGAGGAATGAAACGGACAATGAAAGAAAGAATTTAAAAGCAATACATGCGTCCTACATTCAGACCTTATAGGCTCGCATCGTACTAACATTGCTCTAAATTTGTCAAGAGCATTCAGCAACATTATAGTAATAGCATCTACTTCAAGCGATTTTACGTCATTCTTCATAACACCAAAACTGACACTTTCTATAGAAATCAACCTGGACAAAAAGGCCACCTTTCTATGAAGGTAATTTTCATCAGGTCGCTAAGGTGAACATTATAGACAGGTTTCACTGTATCATAACATTCGTTTGACAAATCTACTTCCCTGTTGTCATAGTAACCTGGGAGTCCATGCTGTGGGGGAATTTTACTTTGATCTTTGTTCTTTTTAAAGAATGGATAAAAGACTCTCATTTAGCAGAAATTTGAACAACTTTAAATTGAGTAAGAACCATCGTATTTAAATCGATTGCAAATTTATGATAAATCCTATTTGATTATCCGATGACAGGATACAACTGTGAGATGTACTTACCCTCTGGTTTTCCACCGCCGGGTTTATGTTTCAGTTTCTCCATGTGAGTAGGATAACCTAGATGGCAACAACAAATGGAATATTATGATTAGCCTTTGGCAATTTACGGAGGAAACAACTAGGCACAATCATAAATATGAGCAATTTACGATTAGCAATCTTCAATACGAGCACGTATATGCGGCGAAAATATAGGTGCAATCAGAACATTTTCAAGATTTAAATAATTTCTCACTCACGATTTATCAATTTGTGATTCTACCATTCATTTTCGTTTGCTAAATTATTTAATTTAATTTGTTTAAATAAACAAATCTTGTTCTATTGTTTTCATTTAAAGTTGCATCATGCTCCACAGAACAGCCACTCCTGTACAGCGTGCAAATTTGAGCTTTCCGGTGGGCTTACAAGCACAGACAGGTTCGACTGTAGCAGCAAAGTAACAACAATTGACCCAAAAGGCGTCGCTGCTTAACTGGCAGGGTCAACAGGGTGACTAATATGCCTCACATCTTAGCTCTAGTTGCCGGCCCCAGAATAACACAGATAGAGCAACAAGCGCAAGACCCAAATGCAAACAAATTGCATGTAGCCTGATTTGATGTGCAAATAAGTGGCATTGACTGTAAGGAAAAGCGGAAAAATTAAGTTCAGAATAACCCGCTTACTGTAACAAACACCCGGTAATGTCACATAACTGCTTTCTGATATTCCACAGGTCTGCATTCTTCTATGTAACGCCTTTTGATGCAAACTGGGTTATTGTCATGATGGACATTAGTTTAATATCACGTCTCTATTCTGCACCCAACCAAGGCCATGATAAAAACTAGAGATGGGACGAAGTCCAGTATTATAAACTTTTGATTGCGATTTCGAACTTCAAAATTGAAAATTCGGAAAAATGAAATCGAGTTTGAATAATTTTGAGGGAAAAATGCCAACTCCCTGGGGGAAAACAAGCCTATGGGCAACTGAAGCCACTTTTGTGACGCGCGTGTTCTTTTCCTTTGGAATT
Organism: Calvadosia cruxmelitensis; assembly: GCA_900245855.1. Classification (NCBI taxonomy): domain Eukaryota; kingdom Metazoa; phylum Cnidaria; class Staurozoa; order Stauromedusae; family Kishinouyeidae; genus Calvadosia; species Calvadosia cruxmelitensis. The sequence continues at coordinate 6,654 of OFHS01003205.1, read as the reverse complement.
TCCCAGTAGCCTACCGGTAGGCCTATACGACAGCAGAAAACTATCGAAACTGTGTTTCGGCATTGGTTTGACAAAGAAAATCAAGTTCTGTATTAGAAAATAATAATTTTCAAAACCGATTATTCGGCTTTGTTTTTTATTAATTAATATTGTCTGAGAAGCACAGACGTAAAATTAATGTGTTCCATGTTCCATTTGCTAAGTCCTCCCTTCTGCAGAATTATAATTATCCCGATTATTTATTTCCATATAGTTGGAATAAATTTGATTTTGTGTTTGACGTGCACATACCAACTTCCTCTTTTGTCAAAAAATTGAAAAATGTTTTTATCACTAATTACTACGACCTCTGTAATGTCAAAAACTGCTACATATGTAATTAATTGCAACTTTCACAGTACTATTCTTTGATACTTGCTATTCTCAATTTTCTCTCTCCTTTAATTGCTTTCCTTCCACTGTGACTTGCTACTTCCTAATCTCTTCTACCTTCTTCCATTTCATAATTATACTGCCAGTTTGTATAATCTTCGTTTTGTATTAAATTTCTGTAAAATGAGGACATCCCGAACAAACAAGCACATGTGCTTATGGGATGTTCCTGATCATGTAAATATATTTTGTTTGTTATCTCACTCAGTCTGTATCTGCATTATATTTTCATGATCAAATATACAATCTATCTATCTATCTATTTATCTAATTCGATTTCAATGCTGATTTCGAATTCTAAAACCAAAGTTTGGGAAAACCGAATTTAAATTCAAAGTTCGTCCTATCTCTAATAAAAACTGAAATATACTGAATGCTCAGACTCCGGCATCTCCGTATATCCATAGATTATTATCAGAAGACATAAGAACTACAATTGTTGGCTATGTAAGGATTGGCACTTGGCAAATTACCTCAGTTTCAATTGAGAATATCATACCTTCAACTCCAAGTTTAACTTTCTTCAGGCCTCTTTCTTTAAGAACCTCTTTTGCAACATCGCGGTTTTCAAAATACTTGAAGAACCTGTACAAGGCTGTGCTGTGGATCACTGGAAAGAAGAGCCACTAATGTTTATATGCCGCTCCACTAAACAACCTCAGATGTTAGTTGTCTTGTCAACAGGTGGGATTCTGTTTCATTGAATTTGGAGGTTCGATCATTCAACAGTTTATCAATCAATTCATTTCTATTTTTACATCTTATCTGCTGCATTCAATGGTGTGTAGTCAAACAATTAACGAGTCAAATCTGTATTAGCGGCCACCTCTATAGAGCAGCCACCTGTGTATAAAGGCCACTCTTCATAACCCCAAATGACACTTTCCATAGAAATTAACCTGGACAGAAAGGCAACCTGTCTATAAAGGTCATTTTCCTCAGGTCCCAAAGGTGACCACTATAGACAGGTTTCAATGTAACCGTAACTCGGGGCTTTTGGCACACTCAATATTGATGATCATATACATTTGAGACATGCAGCGGCAGAAAAAATAATTGAGCTATTTTATATATGCTAACATTTCCATAAACCATTTGAAGAGGCAAAGGGAGGAAAATCTTGCAAGGCGTGACCAGTAGGGTTCTATTATTATCGCAACAAGCCTTTGCACATCAGCTTCTGCTAAAAACAAACAGGTCATTATATATAGCTAATGTAATTTAATTAAGGATGAAAGAGGCTATGTATACTAGAGGAATAGCAGATTGTGCTCACTTACCTTCAACATATTCCTCGCCCATGTTCGGGGGGTAGCTTGGATCCCATTCAACAACATCATCATCTTTCAAAACAACAAGATGACATTCTCTGTCTCCTTTCTATTATAAAAGAAAAGAAATTTCCTTTTTTCCAGTGAAACTTTTCACAAGACACAAGTTAAACACAAACACACACGTTAAACAGTAGACTGAACACAACCACAAAGCTTCCCGACCAGATTAAGGTAGACTACTAGATTTGTTATTAAATGAAAGAGACTTACACATATGCTATTTAGAGACAAGGACATTTGATATTGTGGTCGTTGCTTAACAGAATTATAGTTCGGTTTAGCTCGGTTATATTAGTTATGTGGATGGTTAAAGTAAACCAGGCATTTTTAACTAGCATAAACCTTAGGGTGATTGAAAAATATTTTTTCAAACTCAATTGGGATTCTTACCTACAAGTTGTCAAATCAGGTAAGAAATGTTGCATAGGAAATAAAATTTGGAACACGCTTAAAACTCCCAAATTGACTATTGACCTTGAAGTTTTCCCTTTTTCAGTCATTGTTCTCCATCATGAGCCTTCTTGTGCAACTTTCATGTTGGCTACAAATCTGATTGGTTTTGTAAAATCACAATTACGGTGCCATATCGCAATGTAATCTGACAAATTTTTCTCTTGTTATAAAAACAAACAAGTTTGCTTTCATATGCACTTAATTACACCTTGGAAATGTTAAGGGAACATGCCAAACCGCACCTTCAAACTCTCCATTTCGAAACAAGTTTCTGAACAAAAGTTAAAATTGTCATCAACAGAAGGAGCTATACAAAGTGAGAAGGATTCCACTGGCTTTGCACATCATTTAGCTACATATTGATATCAAAACCAGTGCAATTCATGCAGTAGTTGCAGTAGAACTGAATTATACTTTTGAAATGGTGTTTGTGTGGTCAGCAACGAAGCTTTGTAGACATAAATTAAGATCAATGTGTACACAAATGATTCAGGATACCAGCAAGAATGTTTCTTTTTTATTGTCATTATTTTTACAATCGTTCTAATTACCATCAATAGGAGATCAATGGGGGAAAATACATGAGCATGCAAATATTTATATCAAATTGTAAGTAAAGTGACCCACTATTGTAAGCAATGGGCTTTAGTCAGTTATTTCCAACATGGTACGATCAACAACCTAGTGACATCACTGCTTCTGTTGACAAGAACTATAAATCAGATTACCTTTGCACATGCCAGCATTGTTGGCAAGATTAGCTCCTCCAAGAACAAGTGAAGGAACTCTTCTCTTGCACCATCATTAGAGAGTTCATGAAGTAAGTCTCCTGTTAATTGTAATGCAACAAAGAAGTGATCATTGCCACATTCGTTAATTTCGAAGAGATACAAATGATCAATCACAAATGCTCTTGTTACTTTATCACAAGCTTCCTCTAATATTTGATAAAAAATCTATAATTATAGAGTAGCAGAAAACTTCGCTGGAAGCAGTCTGACTCTTTTAGTTGAGCTCGCAAAGCAGCTGGCAAAAGATACACAAAGAAGCAAACTATCTGTAACATACTTACTACAAGAGCAACTCATCTGTACTTTACTAAAGAATTGATGGCGAACTGTAAAACGTAAATAATTTATAATTTTTTTTTTAGCAATGGCATAATAAAACCTTTTAAAAGAAAGTAGAACTGATTAGATTTGATTGTGTCTTTGCATTTATTCCTCTAACATTTAAGTGGTATTAAAATTGTTACTTTTAACCAAGCTTTTAACTACTACTGAAGACTGTCAGAAAGTCAACCATCTACTTTGCTCCTTCACAGAGAGTCATAATACGTTGCGTTGCTCCACAGATTGCTTCAGTACAATGAAACCTGTCTATAATGTTCACCTTTGGGATGTGAGGAAAGTGACCTTTATAGACAGGTGGCCTTTTTGTCTAGGTTTACTTCTATAGAAATTGTCATATTGGGGTTAGGAAGGGTGGCCTTTTGTACACAGGTGGTTGCTCTATAGAGGTGGCCGCTAATACAGGTTTGACTGCACCATCAAAAACTGACAATAGAGGGCTAACTCACGTAGATTCTGACACTTGATGATGTCAGCACTGAATGGAACTAGCAGATAATCACATGCCTCTCGGACTTCGGGAATGCTGACGTTAGGTGGGCATGTCATTGTGCCACATCGATAGAATTCCTAAAAAACAAAAAAATCAATAAACTCAACTTCAAAAGTCGCATGGACCAATGTATTATTAACAAAAGAAGAGGATGTGAACCTTATAAGCCCAGATAATACATAATAGATTTTACATAAAGATCTAGCTTACTAAACAAGTAATGTTTTCTTTACTGAAAAAATGCCTTCAGCTTGATGTTTTCCTATGATATTTCCTGACAGAAATTATCGTCATAATCCCCTGCTGAAACCGTGAAGCAATGACGATGTCACGTATAGCAAATCCGAAGTAAATCACCACTGTGCAAAACCAGTGCAAGCCCATGTTGGTTCGTATTTTAACAGCTTAGAATTATTGGTTTCATCAATGCCAAGGAGAACAATTGAAGCAATGTCCTTGCCAATCTGCCCAGAGCACAACTTTGCTGGTCATACAAATGCATACCCACAACTCCACACAAGGTAGTAAACTCACAGCAGCCCCATGGGCGCAATGCATAGCGATGTATAAGTTAAATCAGATGCCCTTCATCAGGTAAGCAACATTGCCAACAGCAGCAACAACAGGGGACTGGTACTCTCTTCTGTCATCTGATGTTGCCATTGTTCTACTTACCAAGATGCACTTAAACACACATGCTGAGATTCCCCGGGCGACTTCATAATCGCCTTTTTCATTCGGCTTGAGGTAATCACCAGGAGCACTGAACATCCTGAGACAAAAGAAAATTGCCAATTAACACTCAATTTAAAAGAACCCATATGTAACTGTGTTTTATAGCTCAAAATACATCTGTTGCATTAATTTAAAGGGATGGCATATTTCTTTAGCAAGCAAGTAGGGACAGCAAGAAACCAACTTGTAAAAGACAGAAGCTCTCGCTGACGACTCACGGAATACAGTGTAACCCGCTTAAGCGCAAATCGGATAAGACGCAAGACCCGTTTATCTGCAAACAACTTGCTATGCACCGATTTTATTGCGTACAAACCCTATTAATCGATTCCTGATAAGCGCAATTCGGCTAAGAGCAAAACCCGCCTATCTGCAAATAATTTTCACTAAGAATAGATAAATATCCTCTTAAGAGTAATTATTAACAACAGTTTTCTGCATGTTTTTGTTTCACTGTCGCGCCGGATAGCGTCTTGTTTGTGCAGATGACCCAACTGGGAGTTAAAAGGTCGTTGACACCTCGAATGAGCAGTAAGGATAGTAAATAAGCGTAACAACATTTTATGTATTCTCATTTGAACTGGCATCTAGTTTGCCATGAAGTTTGTATGTTGTGTTGAATGAACCTATTGTTTTGAAAAATTCATGTGTTGCATAAACCTATTGTTTTGAAAATTCCTTTGTTTTCGTCAATTTCGGATACGCGCAATTTCGGTTAAGAGCAAAGGATATCGTTGGCAAATTACGTTGGCGCTTAAGCGGGTTACACTGTAGTATTGAAAAATTATAATGATCAACTAGTGATGAGGAACATTGAAAACTGAAAGACAGATACTGCGGATCTATAAACAAAAAGGCCTTTCATAACGCCACAGGTGACTAAAAAGGTAGACGTGGATAGATTAAATTGTACCGTAAAACGCAGCTGAAACAAAAGATCAAACAAATACATTTCTGATAATTTGATTTGATTTGATTTCTAATAATGATAAATTGATAATAGTACTTATTGACTTAATATTAATTCAATAATTAAAATTGATTAGATATCAATCAATAAATCTGAATAATATTGACAACAAATATACTACAGTATACCATAATACTACAGTACATCTATATTATTATTTCACAAGTGTCTGTCTGTATATTTGTTTGTTTGTTTGTCTGTTCAAAACCAGGCACCTGCCACTCATTAGCAAGTACGGATTTTCCGACCTTTGGGAAACAACACGGCTCTGGTTGTGCACGGTTTTCAAAACACACCGCACAGCTCGTACGCTCAAACCAGGTCAAAGTTGAACCATGCAAATTGGTACAAAATATAACGGAGCCGTTTTCGAAAAGGCCACCTTGAAACCGAGCTATGTTTTCTGCAAGTTTGATTAAATTATTGCTGTGGAATGGGCACCTTCATTTTGCCTTGCTTGCTTTTTGCAAACCGTTGCGTTCGAATGATTCGAAAGGATCGACTTAAGTCTCTTGGAACCCGAAGCTGAGTTTGAGAAACAATAGGCAGCATTCTAGGCTGGCTGAGGCCCCAGTTACACGATGCCGTATTGACAGCGCACCGCCTTGGCTTTCGTATCGGATAGGGGTTTGAGTTACACGACGCCGCTCAAATACGATACGATACGCTGCGCGCAGCGTAGTGGTTTCACTTCGCTACGAAGCGTATTCATTTTCATGCCGGCATGACTTTCAAGACGCTGCGCTCTGTGTAACTCAATCAATCCGGTACGTGTTGCGTCGGATCTCGTTGCGTGTACATTATCACCATGACAATCAATTACGTCAACCAAAAGAGACAATGGAGTCAAAATCACGTGATCGTATCGCACCGCCTTCGTGTAATCGAAACGTAGCGTAGCGTCTTGCAGTGTAACAGCTACGAAAGTGGTAAGCATTCCACGGTGATAACACCTTTTGAATACGGTACGATAATCAATACGGCATCGTGTAACTGGGGCCTGAGTCAGTGTAGCATGTCGTACCAGCTATTTCTAAACTCTAATGTTCCTAAATTTGATTTTAATATGTTCAGGTAGGAGATACTGCTTTATGGGCTAAAACCAAA
>OFHS01003204.1:0-17792 GCA_900245855.1 Calvadosia cruxmelitensis | reverse complement strand
AGAGAACACTTTGATTATTCGAGTCAACTGTATGCAGCAGTAATACCACCACTAACAGAGCATATAACTACGTTGAAGAATATGTTTTTTCTCTTCTTATTTTTGTGAACGATTAATCGATTATTGAAATTCACAACGATTAATCACACCCAGAACAATTAATCGAATTATTCGATTAATCGGGCACACCTCTACTATTAATGGTATAATTCATCTGAACAGTTGTCTGCAAGTTTTCTTGTTCGTCAACTGCCAGCTTTTGCTGTGATTGGCTGGCTATTTTGCTCCTCCTGATTGGCAGATGCCTAGCAACATATCACAAGTCTTCACTTGCGGACCTGATCTCTAAGCAAAAGCAATTAACTAGGATATTTCAAATGAATGCACTACTCTAACTAGGGTTGCACCCATCGATCGAAAAGTTGTTTGGTCAGAGCCGATCCAACCGGGATCGGTTTTGATTGGTAAAACAGATCCCGTCCCCGTTTGGTCAAACAAGTAACAGATCACGTAATTTTGTAATAACACATGTCATATTTTCATCGAAAGACAAGATGATACTATCATATTGTGCACACTGTCAGATTGTAGCTCAACAAAATGAAAGCTAAATTTAAAGAGGGCAATCCAATAAGCCTAGCAGATATTCAGCAGCAGAATAAATGGAACAATAATTTAGCAAAATCCTCGACCCTCAACTAAGTTTCTACAGTGAAATATACTCTGCTTTCAAGATTGAAATTTTTTTGTGGGTCTGTAGCACGCTGAAAATTCCCGAAGGAAAAAACTTTTGTCGGACCCTGCTTGCACCCTACTTTAAAAAGTGCCCATCCTAGCTGGGACCAGCAGCTATCTAAGGAACTGTTTTGTGGAGTTTGTGTTCCAGCTAAGCAAGACATCTTGAACACTGGAAATTGGGAATTCTTGAAACATTTGTGCTGAACTATGAGCAATTGTCTACCACTTTGATTTCATTAAAACTAATTCTGACAACCAATCTGCAACTACTACAAACACCCTACTTTAAGTTTACACAATCGCTGGGCCAACGTCAGCAAGCAAACATCCAAGAGTGATTTGTACAACACGTTTTGCCACAAACCCTGTTGAAGACAAACCCGCAGACCAAATCATGACAGCTGAAAGGAAATATGACCATCTGCTTTCCCCAGCTTTTAAATCTGTAGCCAGCAGGAATTTAAATTGCAACATAGTTAAGCTTGTGGCTGAAGACTTGCGAGAGATCATCTCAAGATTCTGTCTGGATAGGGACTTGCGTCCATTGTTAAAACGTCAACTGTACAAAGGATATTAGCCACAAACTGGCATGACAAAGGGCACCATGAGAAGCAGACCAGGTCAAAACAACCGATTTATTTGCTCGACACTAGCGAGAATGTAATCATGGTGGCTTAAAGGTTCTTCTGTATCAACACTCAGCCGTGCGGTTTGTTTACAGTCTGAGTGGTCCTGCTGTTTCTAAGGGTGATTAAAGGACAAATTAAAACGAACTGCTGTACTTACTTTGTGCCGCGCACGTCCGGAAGAACTCGGTCAAGCGATATCTTATCACTTAAAACAGAGTTGAAGGAATGATTGGCAAATAATTTATCCGCTAAAGCCTTAGATTGTGCGTCTTCCAGCACTGCCGCTTGTCCTTTCTCGCCAAGGCCAGGGTTCAGGTTCTTCTTTGCACTAACATCGTAGACTTCTCGATTAGAATCCACTTCATAATGATCAGGGACATTGCCAGCAACATTACGATATCGCTGATGCCAAAAGTCAGTCTGTAGCCATGGTAGGTTGTGCTTTCTTGCAGGCTCTAGTGGTTTTACGCCATCAACTTTGTGCATGAAATGCGAGTCTTCTCTGTGGTTGGACATCACCACGTTGATTTTGGACAACGATTCAACGGCTGTTTCGTTATTTGCGATCAGCAGTAAAATATTGAAAGAAAACCAAAATACAGATGTCAAACCAACAATATAAAGGATTTTCTTCGGTTTGAGGCGACCCATGTTATTGCCAATGTAAACAACTCCCGATTCCGTGTAGATTTGGAAAAGTTAGGCGACTTCTAACGACGTCTCGACATTTCGCTTTCACAGCAGCACGCCAGCAGACGATTGCCACATTCACGACAAAATATCTCGAAGTAGCGAATAAGTATTTGAAGATCAATTGAATATCGTGTTGTTCTTTCCCGTCGCCAAGATATCAGCCACGTAGTGATAGCGGTCCAACTTGATCGCTGGATAAGGTTGAAAGGGATAACAATAGCGTTTTGAGTACAAACCACATTCGAAAGCAACATGCGATCGAGGCTTTTTGACGCGCGAAATCTCGTGTCAAATGATTTGTCATTGCAAGCAAAATCAACCAATCATAGATCGTGATATGGGTCATGTGACAAGACGTGGCAAACAAATTTACAATGCGACCACGTGGGTTGATTAATGAGAAATCGCGATCAAACGGACAAAAATGTAGAGGACAAGCTGATGTCAGTGAAGGACTTCTGGCTGTGGTGTCCATCTCTCAAATACATGCCGTCAATCCTACGATATGATATATAAATATAGAAATAGTTCCACTTTCCTTTTATCGAAATTGCGAAGGTCATCGTGCATAACAAATATTGACCTTTCGTGTGGAGTAAGGTGTTATTTTCGTGGGCAGCCACACCTTTTCTTAGCTTCTATTGACGTTATCACTCATCTGACGGAGAAGATTCAAGTTATGTATAAACACAAGAGGTCTTGACGGATGGTAAACAAATTCTTTAAGCTTCCAATTGATAACTCAGGATTTTGTTCAGAAAAACACAGGTTGAAACAAGTGGTTCATTGCAAGAAGGTTAACAAGGGTTGACAGGAACATCTTTCAAACAAAAGACAGTTGACTGGTAGAAGATCAAAGAGTTGCATGGCCTCTTCACTGACAGCTAGAGCTCAGAAAGATGTCTCGCCTGATCATCATGAATAATTTTTATCTTTTCATCAACATTTATAATCAAATATATTTCGAAAACAACATAGCATTATAACGACATAAATTATGAGTCTACAATACAATAAAATCGCAGTCACGCTCTGCCTAACAAATTTAAATGCTGAGAAATACAATATTACCAAAAATAAATTAACCTATGATATTTACTAATTAAAAATGTCTTGCAAGCTTTCCCCAGCACTAGTGAATAATTATAAGATCATCTACGGCTGAATTTAATCACCTGTATTTGTCTTCAACCTACGCCTTCGACTTAATTATCACCCCATAAAACACATGCTTAGATACTGTTTTAATTATCTCAGTCCAAATACTCAGAAATACAGTCTTTCTTTTGTAAGACGGGCATTCATAAAATATCGAATCTCAAACCCGAGAAAGTTATGAGGTTCATAAAGGTTTTTCTGCTAAAACTGCAGCCAATTTATGATACCACAATGATAGTGACGCACAGAAAACATCAGACTATTAGAACAATTTGAGGACCGTTTCTGTGGTTCAAGTTTGTCAAAACTGTTAACATCGAACCCTGGCTGAATTTCTTTGTTCTTACTGATAAGAATGTTTAGAGTATTATGCTAGTCAAACTGCGATGCTATTCCCCCAGGAATTTTGCAATCCTTTAGCACCATAATGAGCCATACATTTTAAAGCAAGTATGAACAACTAAAATTTGGCTCAGACTCACATGTTCTTATTTTGCGAGTTATTTCCAAAATGTTCTTGTCGGCTTACGATAGAAAATTACGGGGTTGTGCGAGAATAGCTTATAAAAATATCAAATATTTCTTTCTAATAAATATCAAATATTTCAACACTCTTATCAGGATATGTTGTTTCTTTCTCTGACGGAAGCTCAGACTACATCAAAGTGGATGACATCGAATTGGCTAAATGCAACCCTGATGCATTTTGAGACTTATCGACTAGAGTCACGCTGGCACTGATTCCAAATTATGTCAAAGTGTCAATTTCTACGGACAAAACTTGTTTTTCCCTCCAGAGCTCGCATTCCCTCCCCGGTCAGAAGTTACATTTCACTCAAAATGAACAAGGCAATTAAGATTGAAGGGCAAAGGTGTCTTGCTTGTTCGTAGAAATTGACACGATGACGCAATTTGGAATCAGTGCCATAGTCACGTTGTGTTTCTCGAGCTGAAATCTACAATTTGGACAGCTAGGAAAAACCCTTGAATTTGACCACCTTGGAAGATAGAACGGTTGTACACTCTTCAAACAAAGCTGTCTTCTGTGTGACATACTGTAGTTCAACTTTCTTACAAACGTCCTCATACTGTAGTGGATGACGTGTGGCCGTAGTGTAGGTTAAATATAAAGTCAACCCTGTATTAGCGGTCACCTCTATAGAGCAGCCACCTGTGAATAAAGGCCACTCTTCATAACCCCAAAATGACACTTTCTATAGAAATCAACCTGGACAGAAAGGCCACCTGTCTATAAAGGTCATTTATCTCAGGTTCCATAGTTGACCGTTATAGACAGGTTTCACTGTATCGTCATTGTGTAGTAATATGTAGCCTTGTTATCCTGTAATCAGGCTCTTTCCCGTCTGTACTTCGTCGTGTCAACAACTCCTTCTGTCCTGTTATCTACGCTGTGTCTCACGACATAGAGCTCTGGCACCAACGACCATATGTACTCCTTGGAACTCTGCCATCTCTCCATGTCGTGGGACCAGCAACCTGTCTATCAAACATACATATGGAATGTGAAAGCCTTCTTTCTTCGTCTTCTATAATACCACCCGACGATGTGTCCATCATAAACGAAACGCCGTAATAGGCTGGATGTGGCATCAGCAAGATCAGGATGAAACCACTGTTGTCGTGGTTACAGAACTAATTTTCTGAACAGCAGGCATTATTTCAATCCAGTTTGTTATCGCACTAACCAACATCTCCAAGAATATATAAATCCTATGGACTTCAAGTGCTATCGAAAAATAAAACAACGACTCCAGTATAAATGTAATCTAAATTTCATTCAACAGGTTCAGAAACAAAAAGAAGCTCAGAGTACAAGAAGCAATTGTGTGAGCATATTGTACAACGAGAAATAATAATTATTTGATCAATACAACAAATTTTCTTGATGTTGAATTATTTCTTTTTTAAACTTCCATTGGCTGATAACATCATGTATGTCAGTGTCATTCCCAACGCTGCGACTGAGAGCGCCATGCATCCCCTATAAAAACAACAGTATGCCTACCTTGAAGGTTTAAGCATTACAACTTACATTAAACAATCACCTGTCTCATGTGACCACCTGTGTTAAGCGGTCCAATCCTCTTGTGTCGGTAGAGTTAGGTTCCTTACTCCCACATTAATGCAGCTTTTCAAAAATTAATTTAAACTAGAAGATGGCTCCAACTCTAGGAATGATTTGTATTCCTGTGATCAGTGAATTTTTCTCTACCAGAATCCGCTGAGACCCCATAACCCACCCACATAGGCACTTTAACTACGAAATCACCTGTGTTAAGAGATCACCTGTGTTAAGAGACCACCTGTGTTAAGAGACTGCCTTCGTTAAGAAGAGACCACCTGTCGGCAACATGTGTTATTTATTAGCTCCTTCTGTCGTCACTAAGACCGACTTGACTGCAGTCATGATAAGATTCACTAATACCTATTCTGAAACAGTTGATGAAAATAAGAAATGATCTTAACCCATCGGCAAACACTTGCCTCCCCTTGCAGTTTAGGTTCTACATATATAGCACACAAGGATACAACTACTTGTCTGTATGAGGAATTATACCCAGAACAGTTAGTTGGTAACTACCTGATCTTACCATTAGATCAGATATCTCAGTCTTCTCCATAGCGACCACTCGGCAATATGACCAACAAAATCATCCCTATTTGAAGATGAGCTTTTCACACTGTTGATTGTGTGCGTATGATTTTGGTTTCAGCTTATTGCTATTGATTTTCTTTTTATTTCGTTTATTCAAACAGTGCCTTGTGCCCACAAGAAATGCTAACTGTTTTGTCGTGATACTGAACTAACAGAAGGATGTGAAAAAGTTACACCAGAGAAATCGAGTCACTGAGCAATAAGACCAGTAGACCACTCATTTAATTGAGCCACCTGTGTATACTATAAAGGCCACTCTTTATAACCCAAAAATGACACCTTCTATAGAATTAACCTGGACAGAAAGGCCACCTGTCTGCAAAGGTCATTTTTCCCAGGTCCCAGAGGTGATTGTTATAGACAGGTTTCACTATAGTGTAATTGAGAACAGAGCAGGACCAGGTCAGTAAATTTCTACTATTTTCTACATTTTGCCTGTTACGTTTTTCATTCGACTGGTCGATGTACAGTAAAACCTGTCGATAATGGTCACCTCTCGGACCTGAGAAAAATAACCTTTATAGACAGGTGACCTTTTTGTCCAGGTTGATTTCTATAGAAAGTATCGTTTTGGGGCTATGAAGAGTGGCTTTTATAAACACAAGTGGCTGCTTTAAAGAGGTGGCTGCTAATACAGGTTTGACTGTATTGTCGTTTGATGCGGTCTGTTTGAGCTACTACAACTGTGTTTCATTTCAAAAATGTAAACCCTGTATGACCGATTGAATGGACCAAAATAAAATATACTGATAGCGTTGTAGTAATACATAGCATCATTTTCATCTTTGCCTCGTTTTAAACAAATACTTGTCACATGTTAGCCACGTAAAGCTGGATGCCGTGTACTTAAAGACGCAGCATTTGCTATGCTCTGTATGAATGTGTCTTGTCTCACTGTATATTCAATTATTGATCCTTTGGATTGAGTACATGAAACTCAACAGTACAATTAAGAAAAGTTGTTGAGTCCATTGTAGATGACAACCAGAGTTCAACATTAATTTTTTGTCTACAAGTAAGCCAGGATGATGAACGTGTTGAGACAGAGCACAGCAATTTTCTCTAAAGTTTCTAGAACAAATAGATACACAGCTATGACTATATAGCGGAGCCAATAGATTAATATTATTATTATCTATATCTATAGTTTACAAACATCTGTTTGTTTTTATGTTTGTTTGCTTGTTTGTTCAAAATCCGGCAACTGCTATAACGGTCACCTCTGGGATCTGAGGAAAATGACCTTTATAAACAGGTGTCCTTTCTGTACAGGTTGATTTCTATTGAAAGTGTTATTTTAGGGTTAAAATGAGCGGCCTATATGCACAGGTGGCTGCTCCATAGAGATGGCCGCTAATACAGGTTTCACTGTACGGGTTTGACTAGCATTCTAGCAATGGGAAACAACAAGGCAACCTTCAAACCAGGTCAAAGTTGATTAATGCATATCGGTGTAGAATGTAATGGAGAAGTGGCTGCCTTGAAGCCGACCTTATTTGTTATTGTTGCAATTTTGATGAAATTATTGCTGTGTAATAGGCGCAATGCAATCGCTGTGCTTGCTTTGGCAAACCTTTTGCTCAAATAGTGCAAACAGATCGATTATAGCCAAGAGAAACGTAGACAATGCACAGAATATGACACTGGCTGAAGCAGTGTGGCAGCTTGGACCAGCTATACCCACATAACTTAAAAAGCTCTCACCCGGTAAACATCAAAAACCAAATAATACCGTACCTGTATATCTGGGCATCATTTTTTGTTTTCAGAAATACTGGCATGCCATCAGCTTTCTAAAATATAAAAAATAATATGAAGGTTAAAATAAAAATCATCAAGCTAAAGAAATCTACAGCAGCTTGCTTCTATCCGATTTGAATTTGAGAAAGCATTCCGCTAGTATCCTTGCACACGAAGAGTAAGATATTTCTAGACTAAATAAAATGAAGATTTAAATATTTGACTGAGCAAGATTCAGTTTGCTTCAAATCTTCCCGGACCTTCGTTGATGCACCACACAACAGAATTAGTCATTTGAAATGCGATTGCCTGAACCCCCTAATATCATTGATGACTGTTACTCAGGCCACTATTGTCCTGCAAACATGCCACGTCATTTGTGCATGAGCAACACTTGATCGCTCTGCTTGACAACCCGGCTATCGCTACGGCCTATGGGCAGCATTACAAACAAGGAGAACATGTTTTATTTTGTCAAAAGCAAGGCCCTTGCCTGCCAATACAGTAAATTATTTTATACCTAAGGAATCCTCTATGCTAACTCTGGTTGTTTGCTAAAAATTCTCTATACAAAAGAAGATATGAGTGACTGAAAACAATCAATGATCAATTTCACACATCGAAATGTTTGCAGTTTACATAGGGTTGCCAGACGTCCCTATGTAAACTGTCCGTATTTATATGCCATACAGTGCCAAATTTAGTTGATTTTGTTAGACATTTCTGCCCTATTTTGCAATTGTTCCGTACTTTTTTCTCTCTGGTCTGGTAATCCTAAGTTTACATAGGAAAAACCAATGGAAAACAATGTAGAAAACAAGGGAAAATGAGAAGCTTTGCTAAAATGTTTTTATGAGACTGATAAACATTGCTCAATCATTCGACTAATTATGGTTCGAACCCCATCCCTATTGAACGCCCAATAGGCCTACTGCTAGTCCATAAAAGCAATGGGAACGAAATCCTTTAAGTTGACTGTATGTGAGGCCAGACTGCAGAGCATGGCACATCTCGCCGAGATCTCGGGTGCACAGAGGCAAAAATATTCGGGTGCAAGTGCACAAAATGCTGGAAAAGATACTGAAGTGCACACTTTAGGTGCACCAAGGAACAAAATTTCAGCTAGAATGCATGTTGGCAGCTATTTGTTATTAAGAATCTGTGTACACATCAAAAATGAAGAGCAGTAGATATTAATTTTGTCGTACAGCTAAATCTCAAGTGCACAAAATTCTAGAACTCAAAAGATCTCGGGTGCACCCTTGCAACGCTCTGCAGTCTGGATGTGAGGTCTGTGACTTGTGCGTTGGATATGTACTTGTAGTTTGGCCGTGAGTGTAAGGGACAACAGATTCTTTTGACATACATTCTTTTGGATATGTTCGTTCGACAATTATAGTCCAGCTGGATCACCATTCACCAATGACACTAGCAAGTGCGATCGTTAGTACTGTGCTGTTGGCACAAGCCATATGTGAAACATGAAAAGTTAAACGTTGCACTTTCATTATCAACCCACCACGTCATCACCTGGAAGCCGACCGAGATGCGCGGCGCCAAGGACACAGCAGGGTGGTATTGCATGATGATGTATTGAATCATTTGAATGTTGACTCCTTACTGGAAAGTTCGTTTTTCGTACGCCGAAGATTACGCCAGGGTGTGTTTCTCCAAGCTGAAATCACGCCAAAATCTGGGATTTTTACCAGTGTTCAGTACCGACTTCTCAAGATTCGGTGGCTTGCGCCACGCCAATTACCAAATTACAGGCAAGCTCCACGCCGAAGATCTTCGGCGTAACCTACAAACTTTCCAGTAGGGTGTTGACTTGTCTTTCTTTAGTGTTACTTTGTCAGCCGCGCCTGACCGTGATTTAAGGCGTAGTTTATGTAGTAAATGCATTAAGAGAAAGAGGGACGACCTCTTCATGTAGAGGGCCGTCTATATCTATATATATTTATTTATTATGTTTAGTATAGGCTTGGGGCCTTGGGTTTAATGGGCAGATTGACTCAATATTGTTCTCCAACAGAAAGACTCATGGCTGCACGATACAACAGCCCCTTCACCGCATAATAAAGGTTACTGAATCAATAAGCATCTACAGTCTTACAGAAATAATAAGAGTCAAAAGTCAAACAAAAGCCATAACAAACGCTGAGTCGCTGATGATCCGCGGCTCCGCCATTTAAAAATTACAAACACGTACTTGAAACACTCTTTGATAGAACGAGATCTTGTTTGGCTGATTCGCGATGCCACCCCTGGCTTCTAGGACTTCCTCTGCAATCTTTTCAGAGTATTTAGACCGTAGGTCGTGAGACATCTTCTTTGATGGCTGGCAAAACAAAGATTATGATTAAAATTGAAAGCGCTAGTCGCTCTCGCTGGCTCGAGCAGAAGTGAACTGAGAAGACTCGCTTCCAAAGCAGGGGCCATCTTAGATATCTGAAATGAGGCTGCTTTTTGAACATTTCTCATTTTTTCGACAACATTCTCGATAAAATAATGAAGAATAAAATAATTATGATTATAATTGATTTTAACAGGGTTATGGTCGAATGCATTCTGAAACGTTCTAGACGACTAATGAGAAGAGAAAGATTGAATTAACGTAATCAGAAAGAATGGTCGTCAACCATCCATAGCAACCGCAAGCCTCGTCCGTCAAGTCTCACTTGCAGGAAGGCAGCGCCCAGACCTCGGATTTCTGCCAATCTTTCTCTTGCTTTCCTCAACATTGTATCAATGACGGGTTGGTTGTCTGAGCTTCCCAGTCTTGTCAACATCATTTGGAGCATTCGGCAAGCGTAAACCAGCTTCGTGCAAAGTTTTTGGTTTCTAACGAAGCTTTAATCGCACATTGGTTGCTTGCTGTGAAGCTTTGGTCATGGACAGCGTAGTCAGAGTCACCAAAATGAAATCGAAGAAGAAGAAGATCAAGGCTTTCCACCAAAAGACGAAAATCTTCCGTGCGAATGAGCCTAAGCTTGCTGTATTGATGTGGGGTGTCTCTCAGTCTGTAAGTCCTCTTTAACGCGGTATTCGGCTTTTGGTTGAAAGCTAACAAGACAATTTATTTGCTGTCCCTGATGATGATGCGTTTTCTTGAGACGCAAAGGAAGGCTTTGTGTAATTTTGATTGCAGTTGTCTGGGCCAAATTAGCTGGCATCTGCAAATACGAATGCTTTTGAGAACAAACTCGAACATAACAGTTGGTGGTACTGGTTGCCCGTGCATTCGTCAATTATTAAAGTGCTCTGACTTGTGTTTTCAGATTAGCCAACTGTCTCACGTTCCTCAACCGGTGATGTTGTTGAAAGACGATTTCAAGGCATACAGCAAAACGAAGATTGACAACCATTTCTACAACAAGTGCGTTTAGAAAATACCATAATTTTGCTACCAAACCATCCGTGAGCGTCTTGATTAATGTTTACTTGTTTTCAGTTCTGAAAGCGTTGCCTTTCTCTTGCGAGATCGGTCGTTGCTGAGGCGTTATATATGCAGCTGACCACTTATTAATAATTACCATGCTTAACTGTTTCTTGGCTGCCCACACGAGAGGTGATAATTGGTGTTGTTTTAAGATGTCCTTAAAGTGACAATTTATGTACTTTTTTTTCGTAAGCTAAATGCATTTTATCCATTACTTTCTTGTGCAATGCAGGTTTCCTACCATCCTTTTAATTCTAATTTCAAGCAGGCTGTGATTGGTTAAAACTAAGGCACCTGTTTTCCAACAACTAGAAAACCATTATTTACCTGTTGTTTCACCTGTCAGTCATCCCAAGGCTTATCATGCCAAATGAAAGAGTTGTTCTTATCAGCATGTATGATCTTTAGAGGACCAATGAAGGCAATGGCAGATGCGTCGATGCCACCTTGCATGTACAGTATAGCTTGGTTAATATAATGCCGCCTATTGTTTTGTTACTGCTTAGTGTCACACCCTTTGAAATTCTACAGGTTTTGACTCAGGTATTGTTATAGCTCGATTAATATTACATTTCTATCGAAAACAGATGGAATGATCCCAAATTATATGAGACGAAATATTAGAATTTCAAAACTAATGAGGCAGGACTGTATCTAATCTGTCTATCACTGGTTTTGATTATTCAATGAGTTTTGGGAGAATAGAAACAAGGGTGAAATAACTCAAGCACGGCAGAAACAATAGGACTTAAAACAAACTTGTAAGTGTTACTAACAAAAGGAATATATTAAAGAATAACAGCTTGCGTCAAGATGGAAGGTTGACAAGGAGACACAACAGCAAGACAAAGAGACTGCCATGGCAGCAGGGCCGGATTAGCCATTAGGCAAAATAGGCCAATGCCTACAGCCCTTTCAGAGTGATAGACCCTCCAAACTTTTAACGGTGCCTGTAATTTCCTTTGCATTCCTTATTTTATGGGAAAGGGAATTTAGCGTACTGTGATTGAAATAGCATAACTATACATTGACTCAGGAGTCAAGAAACGCAGTATTTGGCAAGCATAAATCTAAAAATTTCCAGGAGAGGCCCCCCGGAGCCCCCCTTTTGAAACACCTTAGGTGGCAATAGGCCCTTCGAGCAATTTGGCCTACAGCCCACTTTCTTCTAATCCGGCCCTGCATGGCAGGAGTGCCGATTTACCAGTCGGGGTAACGAGAACACACTACAGAACGTCAATCAAATACAATAGTTGCAAATATGGTTACATAACTTAAAGTCCTCTCCACGCTTAAAACGACACCGAGCGTCGGAGTAGTGTGCTGAGATTAGTTGAATTCATTGCCTCTTGTAATTGGCTGATATCTAGCAATCGACAATGGTGTCATTTTTGTCTTGTCTTCATATCAAATGTTATTTCCAAACAACAATAGATTCCAACTAACCAATCACAGTACGCTACCTTAAAGCTGATAGTTGGCGAGCAAGCAACTTTGCACAACTGTGCAGACGTACTATTTTACCGAAAGAATAGTTTGTCTGCACACAGGCTAGTGTCAAGGTAGCCAGGTGTATATGTAGAGCTTAGTTAACTTGCTAGATTGTTGCAAGATTTCTTTTCAGGAAGGCTATTGTATTTTCACGAGACTGTCGCTTCTCATTGTTGATTATTTAATTGATTGATAACATAAAATCAACTGTGTAGGGTATTAAATCACCCTTAGCGCAAAACAAAGGCCACTATTGCAAGAAGCAGAGCATGCCCTTCACCCAAATTGTTCAACCCTTGTCCTACTTGTATAACTATTTAAATGAAGACTTGAAGTCACTTCACCAATTGCTGATTGGTTGCTTGCTAAGGACTAACTATCTGATTGGCTGTGTGTTTCCAATTTTTATTTTGTTTCGAAAACGTTTATACACGTCAATAGCAGGACAAGCATCAATAATATTGTTGATGATAGACATACTTGTTTTGCAGTTGAGGCTAAGCTTTGGATTTTGACAAGTGGTACCACCCTGTGCTGACAGCAGGTTCTACTTGTGCTAATATCAAGATGGCCGGTCCTCGCCTTGTACTACCAAGCAAAACAAGTTGTAATCCAAGCCTAACACTCTTAATATATTATGCAACGTTCTATTGAGCTTGAAGCTAAGTCCTCGGAAACCAAATATTTTATTTCTTTCACTGTTCCTGCTGTAATTTTATCACAGTGGGACAATTAGTGAAGGTATGATCTACAGTGAAACCTGTCTATAAAGGTCACCTTTGGGACCTGAGGAAAATGACCTTTATAGACAAGTGGTCTTTCTGTCCAGGTTGATTTCTATAGAAGGTATCATTTTGGAGTTATGAAGAGTGGCCTTTGTACACAGGTGGCTGCTCTATAGAGGTTGCCGCTAATACAGGTTTGATTGTACCTTTCTACAGAGCAACATTGTATATGCACCAATAATTTTTGATTGACAGTTATAATTCAGACTGGAAACGTCCAACAGAATGACATCCTCTCTGCGCAAGGTGCTATAGTCAAACCTGCATTGGTGGTCACCTCTATAGAGTAGCCACCTGTGTATAAAGGGCACTTTAAAACCACAAAATGACACTTCTTAAAGAAATCAACCTGGACAGAAAGGCCACCTGTCTGTAAAGGTCATTTTCTTCTGGTCCCAAACATGACCAATTGACCATTATATACAGGTGTTACTGTAGGCCTATCACTTTTAATCCCACTGTTGACCTGAGTGTGATAATGAATCTGTCCTGCCAAGAACTCTACCCCATAGGAACAGTATTTGACTTGTATTTATATCTGAATTATCTTCGGTCTATGTGATTTTTTATTGTTGATAAATATGTTTCTTGAATTGTAGGGAAAACATGCCCGGTCATTTCAAATTTAAAGAGTATTGCCCTCTGGTCTTCAGGAATTTACGGGAACGATTTGGAATAGAAGAAAACAGCTTTTCCGTAAGTCATAAGGTTTGGGCGTATTTTGCTAGTCGTGGTAAGATCCTTATATTGCAAGTTGCTATTTGCAATTTTTACAACCTTTTTGAGCTGACGTTTGTCAAGACGACCTTGTTTACACAATTTGACCCTCTGTCACCATGACTGGAAAGAAGTCATGACTAGGGAATTAGGGATGCGGTTCAAATCATAATTTTTTGAATCTATTTGAACCCCAATGTCGAATCTGAGATTCGAATCTTAACACAAGATTCGAAGCAAAATTTGTTGACAAAATTTTGACAAATCAAATGCGTAAAGAAAGTGTCTGCCAAGTGCTTCCTTGATTGAACAACTGTTATAGTGTCATATAAACATTTTAGCAAAGCAACTCATTCTACATTGTTTTCCCTTGGTTTTTCTTTGTAAACTGCAAACATTTCCACACTGTTGGACTCGAGACGACGCTGTTGTGTGAAAATTGTTCGTTACTCATTTTCGGCAGCTCTTATCTCCTTTCGCATAGAAAATCCTTCAGTTGTTGCAGATATCTCTTTGATTTTCAAGTTACAACAAACATTTGCCTGCCTAAACTTTGCCAGTTGATTTGGAAGAGCTGCACAGCATCACTTGCAGCATCATCTCAGGCCTCAAGCCTGTGCTTCTCAGCAGACAATCAGAGTTAAAATTGAAGATTCCTTTGGCATCAAGTAATTTCTTCTACTGGCAGGCAAGGATTTGCTTTGGAGTAAAATGAAACATGTTCTCCTTATTTGTAATGCTGCCCATCATGGTTACCGGGTTTTCAAGCGGAGCGATCAACTGTTGTTCATTCAAAAATGGCGTGCCATAATCGCGTGACAAAAAGGGCCCTGGGTAACAGTCATGGATGTTGTCAGGGGGTTCAGGCAAGCTTAGTTCAAATGAATTATTGTGCGGCGCGGTGCATCAAAGAAGATTCGAAAATATTCGAATCTTACTCAGTCGGACATTCGAATCTTCATTTTAACGTCGAACCGCATGATCCGCGTCCCTAGTCATGACATGAAACGAGGTTTTACCAAAAGCAAGACTTCATCAGTAAATCGTGATATAAGGCAGATTCAAGATATTATGAACGGTAATACAGTTTAACCATGTTAATATCACAATGTTTGTAGAGGCCAAGGATCGCGATATTAAGCAGATTTGTAATAGGAAGTCACAAATAGAGCTAAACGATCAGAATACATATGCTTCTGATTCAAGTGCCCTTAGCCCTTTTCCCAAAAGTTCTCAAATTCCTCATCACAAGTTTTAAATTTCTCATGACAAGCGTGGGTTGAATTAGGCAAGCCATTTAGAAAAAACCAAGAAGTTTGTTTTCAAGACATTCTCTTTGTTCAACGTTCAATTCAATCTCAAGGGATTTTGAAATTTCGTCAGCTATGAAATAGCAGCAGCAGCAAATGTTTTTAATGATTTCCAACCATGTAAATTAAATTTGTGACAAACTAATTGAACGTTTTATAATAGCACATTACTCGTTCTCAAGTCATGGACTCAATCAGAATTTCTTCATCCCTTTTCGTTATAGCGGTCATTTCAAGTACAGCCTGTGCCATTTGAAGTGACAAGTCATAGCGGATCCAAGTTCTTTCAAACCCAAGACAAATTGTTCTTCGTCAAAAGCATTGAAAGCGAAGAGGTGGAGATGATGCACCAGATTTTACCAAAATACCACCAGGTAAGCTAACATTAAGTAATAATTTTATATATAATGTATAATTTTGTAATGGTTTTTTAGATACAGTGCATGCCGCTCAATAAAATGTCTTGAAACATTGTATGCTTTATTGGCAAGGTATTGATCAGAGAGAAGTTTTAGAGTACAATAAAGCCTGTCTATAATGGTCACCTTTGTGACCTGAGGAAAATGACCTTTATAGCCAGGTTGCCGTTCTGTCCAGGTTCATTTCTATAGAAAGCGTCATTTTGGGGCTATGAAAAGCGGCCTTATACACAGGTGGTTGCTCTACAGAGGTGGCCGTCAATACAGGTTTGACTGTATACCTGGATAGCAAGTAATCAATCACTTAGGGTTTGTGTCAGCAACTGTTATTGTATTTGGGAAAACGACATTCAGTTATGGACGTTGTTCCTTGGCAACCCCACATGCAAAGCCACGATTGAGTGGAACTATGTGAGAAAATTGATCTTCAAAATGCTTGTTTGGTACCAATGGAGCAACGTTCTTTTTATGGATCGCAAGCCTATAACAGTCTTTTGATGGTGTACACTCTTCCCAGTGATTTATTTATTTATTGCTTGTTTTATTAAACAAGGATTCAATCAAATGAGCCGCGTTTGGAATTGAACCTAATGTGATTCCAAGTCATCTCTGCCGTCTCGCTCATAGCTAACGAAAATAAGCCACTTAGCCATCTGTCTGAAGAATAGTGTTTTCCAATTGATTGTGTTGTTATTGTCTTTTACTGAATAGTACATCGTTGAGTGCCATGCTGATACGCTGCTGCCACAGTACGTTGCGCTTTATCGACTTACCGTGGACAGCAAAGAATATTATTATCTCGTCCTGCGAAGCATTCTCAGTTGCACGAAAAAAATTCACAAAAAATATGATCTGAAGGTAAGTTTACTTTGCAAATTTAGTTGTCTATTTTCTAATCTACAGTGGTGGAAGTAGCGAAGTACAAGCAGTTGGTTACTTGTAGCGAACTACTTTTCTTTGTAGAGAAGTAGTTTTTTACTACTGTAGCGAACTACTTTTGAGGTATATATAGAAAATTTTAGAAAAACAACTTTCTGATGTAGGATAATCATTTTAGCTACTTTTTCCGCGTATTGTTGCATCTGCATTTTGAAAATTCAGAGTGCAGTGTTTTCTCAAAATTTCTCAAAAGCTGAGATGACACTACCCACTAAAATCATGTAAATGGATTAGAAGTGGCATGGTATAGCCGGTTGATTGAACTCTCTTTCGTGTTTGAAGTCGTATTTTTTCGTAAATATTGATGACAGCCAAAATTCTTGGCTATGATTTAATATTTAACAAACCGAAAGTAGTCAGTAGCGAAGTAATTAGCTACTTTTTAAGACATTAATACAGGTTTGACTGTACATAGTCATACCTAGATGAAAACAAGAATCAATCAATCTACCGGTTTCAAAATGCAACTCTTGTTTTCCAGGGATCTAAAGTTGATCGAGAAGCCAAAGACTCAGAAAAGGTACTTACATTGTACAGTAGTACAATGGATGTCTTTTAATAAAACCAGCCTTAATAAAACCAAATCTTTGTTTTTATGTTTTTCCTGCATGCTTTCTCTCAGAGCTCTAGCAACAGTTTGTTTAAGAGACAGAGCCACTTAATAAAGCCAATATAGACAACTGAATGTACAGTTTTTATTTAAGATTGCACGATTAAAAGCCATTTCTCATCAAAATCATCATTCGGTGGAGGTAAACCAATCCAAAGAAGCAGAGCATTTTTTTCAAACAATCGATCAAGCGCATTTCTAATGCGTGTCAGGAGGCATGTGGTTTTGAGCTGAAACCAACAATTTTGACAGCCAAGAACAATGATTTAAATTGGCCATGATAGATAAGAGTACGATTGAATGCGTTTCAAAGAGGTCATCTTGCTTATATACTGAAATGCTTTGAGATTGCTCTTTACATCTTCTGCAAACCAATTTTTTCGCGTACTTGAAACAGAGAGCTTGATACAGTGTAATCTCGTTAATATCACCTCGGTTAATATTTAA
>OFHS01003202.1:0-17800 GCA_900245855.1 Calvadosia cruxmelitensis | reverse complement strand
TGGAGTCTATTCTGTTTCAGCTGAACAGTGATGGATGCAATACGTGTGTGGGCTGAGTCGAAATTCAGGTTATGAAGAGTGGCTTTTATACACAGGTGGCTACTCTATAGAGGTGGCCGCTAATACAGGTTTGACTGTATATGATGCAAACAATGTTGTTTAAGTAATTGATAAGACGGTGTGTGGGATAGTGATTTCATTGCTCTTTTGTGAATATGTTCTTTGGTTTTATTTTTCAGTGCATCTGACGTTATCAATTTCTGTCGGGATTTCTTCCCAAATTCTCTCTTTGTATCTTACGAGCAAGTAAGTCGATTTCTTTTGTGTCACTATGATGCTATAATTTCTTCATTCGTCGCTGTGCATCCTGTACTTCGTCCGCTGTTCGTGATGATTGGTCTCTGTTGGCATCGCTTGCACGTCGTCTATTGTTCATATTTCCATTATTTCGTCAGATAAATGCTTATAGCCTATTATTTTAAATCTATTGATGTTAATTTGCTGTGCAGTATGTAACTATTCCCTGTTTTATGATGTACTAGCTGGTCCGCACTGCAAGCACAACTGCATCCAGCGTCGTTGTGTCGCATTTAGGTGGAGGGTAATTAGTCCAATACAAAGCATAGTTCTCCGTTTTAGCCTGTAAAGCAATATTTCCTTCCCGAACATGGTAAAATCAATTTTAGGAACATCAGAAATAGCTGGTCTGACCTGCTACACATCTTTAACCAGGGTCCAATGCTGTGCATTGCTTCTCAGCTCAGCTATGGTGCCCAACAGACTGAAATCGATCCTTTCAAACCATTCGAGCACAACAGTTTGCAAAAGCAAGAAAGGCAAATTCAAGGTGCCCATTCTACAGCAATAGTTTCATCAAACATGCAGAAAACATAGCTCGGTTTCAAGGTGACGTTTTCAAAAATGACTCCGTTAGATTCTGCACCAATTTGCATTGTTCAACTTTGACCTGGTTTGAACGTTGGCACTGTGCGATGCGTTGCAAAAACCGTGCACAACCAGAGCTTTGTTGTTTCCCAGAGCTAGTCAAATCCATACTTGCTAATTAGTAGCAGGTGCCGGGTTTTGAACAGACACACAGACAGACAGACGTTTGTGAATTATAGATATAGAAAATGTGCCTCATGAAATAAGCCAATGCCTTATTAGGTTTCACAATAAATGATGATGATGATGACAATGTCATGTCATTATCTTTTTACCCTGGTATACATTATGTAGTCAGAAATTAGCAATTTGGTATTCTTCAATTGCTTTTGTATGAAGGCACGTTGTTTCTGTCTTACTTTTGTACCGGTTCTATCAAACCTGGCTTAAACCCAATTGCAAGGGATTACTGAAAAGCGGTCTCTTAACACTAATAACTGTTTAAG
This sequence comes from Calvadosia cruxmelitensis, assembly GCA_900245855.1. NCBI lineage: Eukaryota > Metazoa > Cnidaria > Staurozoa > Stauromedusae > Kishinouyeidae > Calvadosia > Calvadosia cruxmelitensis. Next base: position 16,409 of record OFHS01003202.1, on the reverse strand, counting down.
CAAACGTAAATTACTTTGTTTTGATAATTCTGGAAAGCACTTGAAGGTTGTCTTGATGGCAGACGGTTATTGCAATGAATACGGGTGATTGTTAGCAACAGCAAGCAGGCTGTGCACACATAAGTCAGAGNGTACAACTCGCCAAACTACAACTTCTTGGATACAGACTGTAGGTGTATTGACGAGGTATGATGATGTCATAAGTACTGGGTTACACAATGCAGAAATGCAAGAGCAAAGTTTGGAGTTTCAAGTTTGAGGTCCGGTCAGGTAACTGTTAGTATGCTGTAAAGACTAGTACAGAGGCGCTAGGCCTTACAAATGCACTGAAAGAAGAGTAGAAAGCCACCCATTATAGCTTGCTGTGATAATCCATCCATGTACTGTATACGGATGTGGTCAATATGTAGTTACTCTACAGCACAATGAAGGTGAAGGAAGCTTTTATTGATGTCGCTACAAAGAGAGAAGCCCTGATTGGTCATGCTATGCGGTGTCTGGGTCTACTGCTCCAATTAGTCCTTTCAGTAAATCCCACAATACAACAGAGAATAAGTCAAATACGGCAATTAACGTTTAGAATGCAACTCAACTATACTATCTGCGCATCACCAGCTGCAACCTGGCAATGAAGAGCGTCAAACAACAAAAAGAGCATACGTTTTTAGACGGCTTACATTGCTATGTATAATATGTGAATTACCAATGTTTCATTATGTTTCAGGTACTCCCTGATGACGCATTTGGAATTGTCATGTAAGTCAAAGGGATTGATACATTGCTGTGTTTACATCAGGATATGCTGAGCATAACACTGGGCTTGCTTGTACGTTTGATCAACGCTCAACACCTGCACATTTGATAATGTTCGTGCTCAAGTATACTTTGCAGCGTGCGGGTATATATGCACTGGCTCCATTTCTTGAGTTTACATTGATGGCTATTAGTTTTTAGTACCAAACATTAATGGCTGACATGACATTCTTGCAGTTTGTCAAACTCTGTCAAACGTGACACAATTTAAAATTGATTGTAAGAACTATATATTGTAAATATTATGCGGTAATTTTTAGACTATATAAATTTATTTTTCTTACACAATTTTTTATACCTTGGAATTTTGTTTTGCATTGTTATTGGTTCTGCTTCTTTTAAAAACTGTAGCTCCTGATATAGGTAAAGCAAGCATCAAATACAATCTTCAATGTAGAAGATATGGTTTATTATTAAGAACAGATTTATCTTATTTTAACTACTTGGATGATGCATTTTGCAGGCGACGGCATTTTGAGAAACTCAACTCTCCAATTAAATGCATTACATCGTATCCTACACCTCAGAGTCAAGTGCAGCGCTTGAAGTCATTAGTAAGTACAACGTTTGGGTAAGCTTACCGTTTGGATCTACCTTACTATGGGGTGAACCCGTTGTTCTATTTCTGACTTCACTAATACTTCTGCATGCTAGCTCAGCCAGCATATGAGTTATTTAGACCAGTTGCGCTTGCGATGAGCAATCTGTTACTTACATCAAGAGGAGAGCACTGTGATTATTCGAATGGACATGCATGCTTACTTCTGAATTGAATTGACTTCATCTTCTTATGTTCCTATCAAACGCACACACTGCATAGGAATTGCAGAAATGCACAAAATAGAGTCTAACAAAACACTTTGCGTGTATCTTAAATTAAAGTTTAAGAATTTCAAATTCCAACTCATAGATGTTGGAATACGGCACTTGTAAGAGAACTGTATTGTATTCCTATTTGTTTGTGTTTATATATCTGCAGGGGTATCAGAGTGTGTCATGTATCGATATGCATCAATTTTACGACAATTACATCAGCAGAGAAGAAAGAGAGAAGATTGACAACATTGAACCTTTTGATGAATTTGAGGTACGAGAAGATTACGCAAAACATACTGAAAAATCACGCTCATTCATTAAAAGTAATGAAATATACTAAAAGATGCTAAATTACTAAAATCACTCCCTCATACACTCTCTTAGCGTGAAGTACGGCAGTATTTGTAGCTTTTTTGTATATTGTTATAAACTAATTCTATGCTAACTATTATTTACACAAATCAAAGGCCTTCTAAACAAACAAGCAATTTTACTTACATAATGACCCTAAGTCGCTTCCTTCAGTTGTAGTTATCTATATGTTACTGATACCTAATGCTACATTTATTTACTTGTACAGTTAAACCTGTATTAATGGCCACCTCTATAGAGCAGCCACCCGTGTAAACGGCCACTTGTCATAACCCCAAAATGACACTTTTTATAGAAATCAACCTTGATAGAAAGGCCACCTGTCTATAAAGGTCATTTTCCTCAGATCCCAAAGGTGACCATTATAGACAGGTTTCATTGTATGACTAATATGACTAAATATTATTTTTTGATCGTGTGTTTCCATTGTGAAACATGTACTTCTCTTCATAGCTTCAAAGCTAAACTAGATAACATATACTTGTTAGAATTCTGTAAATGTTTCTAATTAATGACTGGATGTACAGTATAACTCAGTTAATATCACACCCTCAGGAAAATTGTAAAACGTGATATTATCCGAGTTGTGACAGTAACCGAGTCTCATACGGTCATACCCAGACCTCTAATTTTGCAGAAACGGCTTGAACAATATCAACAGTGGGCCGTCGAACAGCAAACTCAATATCCCCATCAAACAGAGTTGTTATACAGAGGATTGAGCAACGCAAGGCTCATTTTCTTGAATTTGTCACGCTCAATGAGGCGAACACAATTTAAACACTCCATTAACTTTTCGTGTCATAACAATAGTGGCACTAGTAAACTTCAGCAAGAAGACAAATCGCAGAAAGCGTGAGAATAAGCAAGTTTAAACTGAAAAACCCTTTCCAAATCCGTGATAATAACCGATATGTGACAATTTCCATGATGATATTAACTGAGTAAAATAAGCAAAAAGCTTAGGGACTGGGTAGTGAAATTTCACTTTTCGTGACAATAGCCGAGACGTGATATTGTCCGCAGTGATATCAACCGAGTTATAATGTAATCTTATTTATTGTTAATTTGCTTTGTCATAGGAGTGGCACTTAAAGTGTGATCATTACTGCTTGATAGCAGGCGGGCAAGGATCTTGTGTTGACTTTCATCGTTCTCTGTTCAATGAGGGCCAGGGTATGAAAAACAAAGAGCAGAAGTGATTATTTTTTAGTTGGTAATAATTTAAATACGAATTATTTTTTAAATAATTGTGGTTTAATTCAGCTAAAAATTGATTTGTCACTACATTTATTATTTAATCAATTACAGTAAACTGGTTTGTTTGTAGCACAGATTGACCTTTGTCTAATCATTGCAATTAATCTATCCAAGATAGGCCCCTTTAGGAAAAGTATCTTAGGCCCTCTGGAATATTAAGACAACCCGGTTGGATACCCAATTAATATTATTTATTTCATTTTGTAGTATTTGGATCTGCAGTAAAACTTGCTGAAGTCAGAGCTTTGAGACTGAAACATTGCATAATTGGTTTATTTTCTATCTGAACACTGCTTACTAAGATATATTTTTTCTTACCAAGTTTTGAACTCTTGTTTGTTAATTCTCAATCAGGTATCTCTCCTCTTGTAAGACAATTCTCTGATGTAAAGTCTTTAAGTTGGGATTACGAAGACAAGCCCAAATTCAGTTCAATGTTGAGGTTAGTCAATTATCAATGCTTGCATTGCTAGTCTGTCAAAGCAACTACAGTGAAACCTGTCTATAACGGTCATCTCTGGGACCTGAGAAAATGACCTTAGTAGACAGGTGACCTTTCTGTCCAGGTTGATTTCTACAGAAAGTGTCATGTTGGGGTTATGAAGAGTGGCCTTTATACAAAAGTGGCTGCTCTATAGAGGTGGCCGCTAATACAGGTTTGACTGTAGTGAACTAGATTTTAAAATGTTTTCTTTATCCCAGTTTGCTAGAAACTGATTTGTAAACAGTTGAAAACTAGTTTGCTAGGAACTAATTTGCTAAAATAATTAAAAAGCTGTTAGTCACCAATTGCGTTGCTATCAATAGAATTCAGGATCCGAGGAATTTCAGTGATGTTTATGACTTGAAATCAGCATAAAGCTGCATTTCTAGGATCAAATTATTTGTCTTAAAATGTTGCCCTGGCTTAAACTTGAGTGCTGTTTTAGAGTGCTTTGAAATGGGGTAAGAATGGTAAATTTAAAGGAGAAAACTAGAGGTCTGCTTAGGTACGTTTATATACGGTACTTCAACTTTGCTAGTCCCCATTACTGAAATACAGTTTCTGAAAAGATCCTCTATTTTCTGAAATTTAAGACATGGAACGGAATATAATTACATTGATATCAACAAAGATGGCATAAGAATGTAACAGTGGAATATCCGATATCAGATATTTGTTGATACGAGATAATTTTAACTTCTTTTTCTGTAAAATCAAGGGCCTATCTCATGCTGGGACTAACTTGGCAGTCAAACATGGAAACATTGAATGCCTGTATTTTAGTCACATTTACTTCAAAAGGATCAATGTAAAAAAATGTTCAAATTGTGAATAATCAGGTCGGGAGATTTCAATTTTGATTGTAATTTTTTGGCAATTATTTTAAAACGTTTTAAAATTATTTAGCTTCAATTGTACGTTCGCAACACTACAAAAGTCATTATAATGTTACATTCAAACCTGTATTAGCGGCCACCTCTATAGAGCAGCCACACATGCTTAAAGGCCACTCTTCAGAACCCCAAAATGACACCTTATATAGAAATCAACCTGAATAGAAAGGCCACCTGTCTATAAAGGTCATTTTCCTCAAATCACAAAGGTGACCATTATAGACAGGCTTCACTGTATGTTGCTAACTTGCTATTCAAATAGCAGCCTTGAGCCACTTCCTTAATTTATCCAACATTACCTATGCGATATTTTGAATATTATTGCTTAGATTTGGTCATGCTCTCGCTTCCGTTGGACCTGACAAGTTTCTGATCCACGGTGGCTTTGGACTGAATGGTACAAAGCATGAAAGACTCACCGGATCAGCAATACTGTTGAGACATGAAGGTAGCTAGTGCAAGGAGCATGGAAGATGATATCTATTCATTGCATATTTCGTACTTTATCCAGGAAGACATTTTTTGCTTGAATATAGTCGTAGAACATTTTAACCCTTGTCCTGCTTACAAAACTAGTTAAATGAAGACTTGAAGTCGCTTTGTCGATAGCTCATTGGTTGATTGCTAGGGACTAACTTTCTGATTGGTATATGTTGCTACTTTTGACTTGTTTCAAAAACGTTAATGTACAACACTATCGCCTTGTTTGTACAGTGAAACTTGGTCACCTTTGGGTCTGAGAAAATTGACTTTTATAGACAGGTGGCCTTTCTGTTCAGGGTTATTTCTATGGAAAGTGTCCCTTTTGGGTTATGAAGAATGGCCTTTATACACAGGTGGCTGCTCTATAGAGGTGGCCGCTAATACAGGTTTGACTGTACATCGATCCTTAGCCTTTTGGGTGAAATTGGCAGACTACAAATATTTTGAAAAATGTATGTATATTCACCATAAATCCAAAACCATGTGAAAAATGTAAATTTGAGAAAGGAACAAAAAAGAGCACTTTTCACACATTTTGTTTCATGTGACTTTTATGTGTATTTCACATGGTTCCTATCTCCTTTGTGAATATCACACCATTTTTTCAAACCTTGATTGCTTTGAAGCATGTAATTCTAATGAAATAATTGCTGTGTTTTTAGAATGAGTTTATTGCTCTGTGTTGACGTAACAAATGTTTCATCAAATTGGATTATTTTATTTGTGCTTTATTTCTGCATTCAGGCCAATGGAATGTGGAGACGTTTGAATTTCAACAAGGGCATCCTTTATTTGGTAAGTTGAGCCTCGTCATTGGAATAGGATTGGGATTTGTTTGAGATTACGTGTCAGGTTTTGTTGTGTGATATTGTATCTTGTGTTAGCGCAAACATGTCAATTTGCTCAGTCGCTCGCTCATTTTTCGGTCGGTATGCCAGAGATTAGTAAAACTTATTGTCATGGAAACATAATACAGTCAAACCTGTATTAGTGGCCACCTCTATAGAGCTGCCACCTTTGTATAAAGGCCACTCTTCGTAACCCCAATATGACACTTTCTATAGAAATCAACCTGGACAGAAAGGCCACCTGTCCATGAAGGTCATTTTCCTAAGTTCCCAGAGGTGACCGTTATAGACAGGTTTCACTGTATATTTCAATTTCTCCTTCAATGGTATCAGCAAAAGCTTTGCTACATGGCCACAAAAGCGTTTTGTCNCAAGTATATACCTAGAAACAAATGTCACATGCTGTAGATTTTCTAGTCAAGTACTGTCAGAAATGAAAAACTTTTGAACTGTTCATGTCCCTTCCATGTCTTAACATTTGTGACAGAGTCTTTTCACAATTTTTCAAATTATTGCACAAGAAATGTAACATTTTCTTCGTGCATTTTTTATTATATATAATATATCTATCTATACATTTACACCTTACTCCTTGTCCATTGCTCTAATAAAATTAATCTACTAAATATGCCATTAATTAATTATCATTTTTTGCTCTGAATGCCAGCAATTGTGAATGTGGAGTTGTAGCGACAAGTTAGTTCAACTCAAGCATTGTAAGTTTGTTGTTGAGTTATAACATATGGCTTATATTATTCTCGGATTGCAGAATGCCGCTTATTCCATTCCATCACATCGTTGAAGAATGGTCAACTCTTTCTGTTTGGCGGGAGGCTTTCTCCTCAGAAGCCTTGCCTCGATTGTCATTTACTTGATTGGAAGCCCTCTTCTGACCAGGGTGTTGTTAGTGATGTACTGAGCAGCATACGCGTTGGTGAAGATGCTCAGTTGCCACAACCACGCTGGAGGCACAGTGCTTTAGTATTACAGACGAGTACAGGTAGGTGCTGCATTGAAAACTTTCAAAATTCAGTAATTGCCCCACAGTAATTGCCCCACAGCCGAAAGGGGGACTTAACCTTTCAGGGAGACATGATTGGTATTGAAATTGTAGCAATATTAGAATTAATTTATTGACCTCTTGCAGGTCAAGGCAAGTTTTGAGATCCGGAGATTCTTGGAAGCTAGTGTCAGTTTCTTAAGCTCTGCAATGCGCTGTAGGACTATTTTTGTAGTACGTAAAACAGATCTGTAGCTCTTATTTATTTCTTATTGAATTTTGGAAGATCGACAAAATGCTGAAAAATTAATTAGGGTGACGTATTCCCCCCTTTCGATCCACCACTTGCCGCTGAAATCTGCTGCCTATTTAACATCTTTTCGGCCTAGTGAAAGTTGTCAGTAACTGTCTGCCATTTTTGTTTCGTCAGTACTTTTGATATGTTTAACTGTAACTTACGTCAAATGGGTTCTTACTTTTCATTGTTTAGGATGTAGTGAGTTATTTGCAAGATAAATGTGGCATTCCTCTTTTGTGTTCTGTCAACTGAAGCATTCCTGTTTGCTACAGAGATCCCATTGCTGGCGGCTTAAATAATATATTCAAAGCCATTTCTATACAAATAATTTGCAAATCCCAAATTAATAGAATTTAATCTTTTTGAACTGGATAATTGCATATGAGCCACTTTGAGCACTTCTATATAAACGGTTTGCTTTCAGTTAACATAAATGCTTATCAAATTCATTCTTTTTTTAGCAATTGTTGTTTGGGCAACAGGTTTAGAAATGTAATTAAGTCTAAAAGTGACGCTGATTTATTTATATCCACCTAGGAGAGGAACGTGTGATTATTTTTGGTGGCCGAACTGCGACAGTATTGGGAATGTCAGATATGTGGAGTTTCTGCCCTCAAACACAAGAATTTCAACAGGTACAGCAATAAATGTCATATTTTGTTGTTTACATGTTCTATTGACCGTCAACCACTTGATACCGCATCACTTAATCCAATTTTTCATGTCATGTCTCGAAATTGAGTATCACAGCAAGATCAGATCGAATCTCACCTTTCATGAACACAGCAAGTGCTGTAAATCCAAGAACGTGATACAATATTATCGAATTTCAGTGGTTTTATTTTTATATTGTGATGTAGATTCTTCCAATTGATGATGTCCTGCCAATCGGACGTCATTCCCATAGCACATGTTGCTATGGTGATCGGATGATTGTATATGGTGGACTAGATGCAGAATCACAAGCATTGAACAATTTTGAGAGCTACAAGATCACAGTGAGTTTATGGATTTCTTTGCGAAGGATGTAGAAATCTTTGCGGCATATCGATGCTGTCAAATATCTTTTGTGGCCACCTTTATACAATAACTACAGTGAAACCTGTTTATAATGGTCACTTTTGAGACCTGAGGAAGATGACTTTTATAGACAGGTGGCCTTTCTGTCCAGGGTGATTTATATAGCAAGTGTCATTTTGGGGTTATGAAAAGTGGCCTTTATAGACAGGTGGCCTTTCTGTCCAGGTTGATTTCTATAGCAAGTGTCATTTGGGGGTTATGATGAGTGGCCTTTATACACAGGTGGCTACTCTATAGAGGTGACCACTGATACAGGTTTGACTGTACCTTAACTATCCCATGCATTTCAAACAAAGCCTTTTCCTGGTGTCATCACTTGTGGCAGAGGGTAGCATGCCTGTGGTGTCTTCTTAATACGGATGACAATGATAACATGTTCTTAATCTCTTACTTATTCAGTATAACCCCGTTAATATCACGTCGGTTAATATCACAACCCGCTTATTATCACTTCAGTTTGAGAACCAAGCTCAGTCAGAATCAACTATTTTAACCCGCTTAATATCATGACCCGCTTGTTATCACGATTTTTGACTGGAAAACTATAGTGATATTAACAAGGTTTCACTGTACTGCAAATATGCAATTGCCAAAACTGTATTGATTTACAGAAAGGTGAGACGCTTAACTATGAAAGATTAAGTTAAACAGTTGTTGTGTTTAAATCTCTATGCGATCTGTAGAGAATGTTGAGGGAACTACGTTTTTTCTTACAGGATAATGAATACAAAGTGTCAGCGCTTGACCTAGAACTACCGCCCAGGTATGTTACCATTCTTATCACTGATACTGTTTCAAAAATCAAAATCCCGGCCATACCGTTGCTAAAATACATGCGACTTGCGGGTAGCTGGTGGTATGAGTACTCGCTTGGTCTGCCCCACTCTTGTTTCCTGTTCGCTGTCGAGCAACATTATCTGCATTGTTCGTCTCAAACAATGACCTGGAAAACGACATCACACTGTGCTTTGACATGTTCAGTTTTGACCAATCTCAAACGGTGAAGAATTCTACCTGCAACCGCTTTCAGTTCTGAAAGTGTATGGATAGCGAGTAATCTGACTAATTTTAACTTGCTGCGAGGAGCTCTGGTCTATTGTTCTTACCATAGCAACTCTCGCCTGTTTATCTGTGGTGTGGGCTCTTAAGCTGATAACATGATAATCAGTTATTTATCTTGCGTCTTTGCAAAGCTACAGCTTAATTCATCACTTGGCATTTTTGATTAGCTTTAAACTTCTCTGCAATCAGTGATGATCTGTGCTGCTATGATCTTACTTGATTGACATCTTAAGCTAACTTATTCTTCCAGAATTCTTGGTTTGAACGTTTGTTTTTAAATATTGGCAAAAGTGTTGTCTCAATTTCTTGTTTCCTTATATCTATGTGATACGGACAATATTGACTTAATTTTCTACTATTTTGTTAAGATATTCCCATACGATGCACACGCTTGGAGCCAAGATCTTTATTGTTGGGGGCATTTGCCCATCAGAGACAACGTCACATCTTGCAATTGTTGACATGGAGAAACTGCAAACCAGACACTACAGTTTAAAGGTTAGTTATCTCAATTTATTTAAAACTTTTTCGAAGACACGGCCAACAGTTCCCTGTACATAACTGAAAACCATTACGGCTCGGTTAATACGGTGAAACCTGTCTGTAATGATCAGCTGTGGGACCTGAGGAAATGACCTTTATTGACAGGTGCCCTTTCTGTTCAGGTTGATTTCTATAGAAAGTGTCATTTTGAGGTTATGAAGAGTGACCTTTATACACAGGTGGCTGCTTTATAGAGGTGGCTGCTAATACAGGTTTGGCTGCCCAATTTATTTATATTTACTATTTGACAAACATGTCAGACTTAACACCGACCTTATTCCTTACCAAATGAAATATTTATCGAATTCAACTACTGTATACACACCCTTTAATTATTATACTGATATTTAAATGTAAATTTGGTTACTTTGACGTCAGTTTTCATTGTGGTTGTTCTCTTTTGTCTCAGATCAATCCAGATCGCCCTTTGATGACGCACAACCATCGGACAGCAGTCACAACTGATGACAGGTTGATCCTAATTGGCGGCGGAGGCAACTGCTTCTCATTTGGGACACATTTCAATCGCGGATTGAGGATCTTAAAAATGGCTCAATACAACACATAAATCGAGTCGATAACATAAAGCAATGCTTTAAATTGTTTTATACAAATATCATACAAGTCACGGAAGTGAACATTGCAAAGGAATAAGACCCTGCTAGTTGTTAAATGTTTTAAAATGAATAGTATGACGCTGACGATCTTGCAATGTTTATGTACATGGTCAATTAGGCTGATGTCATGTTATCTTCTTGTTAATGATGCTTAAAATGATACGCTGACGTATCAGAGGCATGTCATTCTGCAACGAAAAACAAACAAACAAAACGTTGAACCACAGTTGTACTTGCTTAATATCTCACATACAGTAAAGCCTGTATTAGCAGCTAGAATAGCAGCCACCTCTGTAGAGCAGCCACCTGTGTGTAAAGGTCACTCTTGATAACCCCCAAATGACACTTTCTATAGAAATCAACCTGGACAGAAAAGCCACCTGTCTATAAAAGTCATTTTTCTCAGGTCCCAGAGATGACCATTATAGAGAGGTTTCACTGTATAACGTTCTCGTATCGATTACTATCCCCGCTGACTAATTTCCCTAGCTTATTGTCCTAACTAGTTTAATGTTCCAGCTCGCTTAGGATCTCATATTTTAGTTGCACCAGCAGAGGTTAACAAGTTTAACTTTCTCTATGAACACACTGCACGTTATATAACATGACAGGGTTCTGTATCCATAAACTGTTTTGTCCACTGTAAACAAGGTTAGATGTACAATTTAACCCTGTTAATATCACCTCAGTTAATATCACAAACCGCTTAATGTCACGATCTTTGGCTGGGAAACCGTAGTGATATTAACAAGATTGCACTGTAAAGTGAAACCTTTGGGACCCGAGGAAAATGACCTTTATAGATAGGTAGCCTTTCTGTCCAGGTTGATTTCTATAGAAAATGTCATTTTGTGGTTATGAATAGTGGCCTTTATACACAGGTGGCTGCTCTATAGAGGTGGCCACTGATACAGGTTTGACTGTAATTCATTTGAAGCATAGCTAATGAACAAATGCCCATGGCTGACTCAGAAACAACAAAGCAGGAGCAGTTCAACAAATCTTAATGACCATGCCGTGTACTACGAACCACATTTAACAAAACAATTACCCAGTATCAGACAACCAATTACCTTTACAAAACATTAGTTACCTAATTCCTCTCAAAGTAAACAAAATCCCATAAAGTGCTACTGAGCATGGTAGCTTCAATAACACGTACCTGTGAAAAGGTAAACTTTGCTCCACGACTCAAGCACTCGGCATACTACAAGAGAAAACAACATCAGTAAAAGCCCACACATTATGATTGCACTAAATCAAAGTCAGTCCCTTCCAACGTGACATCACGGGAGACACCTATATTGCTATCCAATTTGCAAAGCATCAATCATCGTTACACTAACACAAAAGTACAATGCAAGTCAGTAATATTAAGGCTTAAAGCACTGGACACACTTTGCAGTGGCATGCAGGGGTAGACCCAGCACATTTAAATGCTCAACTCTTAGGAATGTCTATCATCATCATTAGCAACTCGTTCAGCATCTGATCGTTACAAGTTTTAAGACATCTTAATAAAATATATATATTTATTCTTATTTAAACTCATCAGCCCAAGATGAGTGTGGCCGTTGTGCTATCCGATTGGAGGTTTGCGACATGTGTTGGATTTTCCTCGTATGAGAGCCCTGTCACAACCCCGACCCAAAGGGGCACCGTCACACTGATAATCAGTGGAAACTACATCTATTTACTTACTTACCATTTGATGTTAATATATACATATTTTATGCTGAGGTAGGGTGGGTGGGGAAATTTATGCGCGATTTCATTGTCCGATGCCTCATTGATCTGTTTCTGTGTGTTTAGCAGTGGTGTAGCTGTCTTCGCTCGCGATATCCACATAGACTGAGTGACCCACTATAGCACCTGGATAGGGCAAGGCCAAGGCAACTACATCACGATGGCCAGATCACGCAGAACCAGGATCATTAACGTCAGTCTCACGTGGCGAGCTCTGTCGGGCCGGAGTCTTAGCATGACTCGACCCAGACTAGACTTGTTGCTAGATTTCGTACTATGATCTTGGTCTTGCCCAGTGCTAGGAAATTTCCAGGAAATCGATACTTTTCTCTCTTCTTTCTTCTGTTCGTAAGATTGAGCCATATCGAGGTACAACCGTTGCCGTCTGCTTGCAGTTGCATCATGACTATTGATGTAGCATCCAGAGGGCCATTTAAGTTTCAAGAGCTATTCCGATATATTATTTTCCTGCAACTCAGTACTGATTTGCTGTTTAGTTGTCCTGATGCCGGCCGTACTTCAATAACTTGTAGTTATCAAGATTTCATCAAGTTGAGAAACTGGAATCAGATATCATTTTATGCACACATATAGCCTTGGATTACTTCAGTGCACTGCTATTTTGGTTTGCAGTATATTTCGTGTTCATTTGAATTTTACAATGACAAATGTACAGTACTGTAGATGTGATCACCCTGGGAGCGGACGCTTGTAACCCTATACATGCGCATGCGCATCTTCTTTTGTTTTTGTCAAACCTTCTCACTTTTTTGCTTATTTCCAAGCATGGTTTATTTGCCTCGACCACCACGCCAGAACAGGAGATAAAGAAACAGTATAACATGCTATTGTAAACGCGATTTTAAAGCAGAGCTAAAACTGGAGGAAATTCAGCACCACTTTCCAGGAAATATCAGGAAATTTTGGGTCTGACAATAGGAAATTCGGATTTTGAAAGTGGAAGCACTGGTCTTGCCTTTAACTATGCAGAAATGTTATTTAGCTTCATTTAATCCATGCACATAGTAAACTATATTTTTAATGGTAACCATGTTGTATGCGGCACCGCTTCTCAAGTGGTTCCTGGGAGCAGACGTGTTGAAGGACAAGCATTGGCACAAATGACAAACAGGCCAGGCAGTAGCTTAGATTTACTGTGTCTGTATTGTATCAACAACTTAAGTAATTCAACACGTCTGCTCCAGGGAACAAGGTCAGCAGCGGTGTCGCATACATCAGTATTTCTCTGTGCACATACTCCCACATTCAGCCAGTGTTCTCATGGTAACAGAGGGTGTGTCATTTACCTTGCATGCAAACACTCCACAGTCGCAACCATTCATCTGTTCAGGAATATCCTATACAAACAAACACATTGTTACACTCAAGATGACAATCAATCTGATCGAGAACTAGAATGGATAAATGTCACAAAAATACAATGCATCTAAACATCAATGCTTTGGGATCTGGTCTCAAGATGGTATAATTCTTCTCAAACCGAGATAAATCATGGCAAGGCAGTTCCTGAGTTGGTCTGATATTCATTTTAGCCCCAGGTTCAAGGAAACAAGATTTCACATCAATGAAAACAGAAGAGGCCTAGTTGTAGAAGACGGATATGGAGGCGTTTGCATTCCATGTAATATAATTGACAAAAATGATGTTGGTCCCATGACCGGGAGAGAGTTGAGAGTCAAGACATGTTTAGCATGCGATAAGTAATGTTCAGATGCCAATCGCATACTGACTGTCATTGCAGAACAACAAGTATACAACGGAAGGCGATCCGATATTCTTGCTTTACCTTTGGTGTAACCATTTGCCATCCTGTGAAATCAAAGGCGACTTTCTTCTTATCTTGACTTTCTGATTCAATGTACTGCCTGTTGAGTCAAGAACCGTACAACATACTTATATAGTCAAACATGTACTAGCGCCAACCTCTATAGAGCAGCCACCTGTATATAAAGGTCACTCTTCATAACCTCAAAATAACACTTTCTATAGGAATCACCCTGGACAGAAAAGCCACCTTTCTATTAACGTCATTTTTCTCAGGTCCCAAAGATGACCATTATAGAAAGGTTTCACTGTAGCCTAAGCATACCACAAACAGGGTCAAATAAAAGTGAACATTCTAAGATCCCAGCAGGGCTAGTCGAAATTGAGAAAGGAAATTTGTGTGTGATGATTCTGACATAAAGTGAGACTGTTGTCACACATAACATTTCTACAGTCAAGACAGTAATAGATCCAACAATTGGAAAGAAGGTTTTCAGCTCTTCGCCAGCTTGCAACGAAACTGGTATCCCAGAAGTAAACACATTGAGCGGACCCAAGAAATAAAATTGGTTTAAATACCGTAATTCTTGCAGGCACTTTGAGTTATTTCCTTTCATTGAGTCGTAATAAGAAATCTTCTTCTGCTTGAAGTCAATGCACTGTAACACAACAATAGAAATTAAAAGAAAGCATATCCATGACAGTTACTCAATGATAATAGCCTAAAATAAAACGTTTAGACGATTTAAATCAATAATACTAGATTAATGCGGCATGGCTACCGATCCTAGCGTGGCAGCAGACACCACGCCAGAGGCCAGATACTTATTCACAAAGATGTAGCCTTAAAGTTAAATTTAGGCTGGCAATATTTAGGCTAAGTGTTAAACCTACTGTTAGAGCTGCAATCCAGTTAAATGTATGCAACTCTGACGATGAGACCATCCGATATTTAAGTTGCATTACATAACATTATGAGAAGAATGCTATAAAATTAGTCATCATGCTACTAGAAGAATGATCGCCATAGGGTGCCATGGATGGGCCCACAACCATCAGAAACACATGGGGAGGAGACTGTCACAAACACATACATGTCAATTTACAAACAACTTGTTGTATCTACAGTGAAACCTGTCTATAAAGGTCACCTCTGCGACCTGAGAAAACGACCTTCATAGACAGGTGGCCTTTCTGTCCAGGTTGATTTCTACAGAAAGTATCACTTACGAAGTATGAAGAATGGCTATTATACGCAGGTGGCTGCTCTATAGAGGTGACCGCTAATACAGGTTTGACTGTACTTTTTGACGGACTCTCATGATGTGGTCTCTATAGACAGGTGCCTATTTCTATCTAGAGGTGCACCGATAATCGGAAAATAATCGGTAAAGCCGATTAATCGGGAACATTTTTGTGATCGGTGATCGGCCGATTATAAAATAATAATCGGTAAAGTAATAGTTTGATATTTGAACATTAAGTTTGAAGTTTAGTTGATATTGAGTTGTAAGTTGAAAAAGTTGAAAATCCCGAAGAAGCAGCGACAATCTACGACGCACCTCTGTTTGTTTACATTGGTTCTAGGGCTTTTGTAATTCAACACCTATTCGTCATTTGAGCCAGCTATTGTTCCAAGTGTAAAGGTCACACCATTATCTTTTGATGGGAAATTCATGTGAGCGGCTGTGTGTGAAACAGCCAAAACACGTGCTCCCGGCGCCCTGTAGGGCGAAAGCAAGGAGGGGAATAACTTCAAATAACACTGCTGCTTTGGGATATTCTTACTTCAAAGTCGAAAATGTAACCACTCTACTAATTTACTATCGTTCTTGGCTACTTTCTCAGAGTCTGACTCTGCTATGACAACATTTGCGATTCTCACGGCCGATGGTAGGTCGACTTCATTCACTTGTAATGAATGGCAAAGCTGCTTACCCTGATTTGAAAGAAATGCAGCTTAGTTACTTTAGTTTGTTGTCTGCCTACTTTGGATTACAGTAGCTAGCATAAGATGGACTGAGAGGGAATTTAACGTGCACATTAGCGCTTTGATTGGAATTCAAAACACTGAAACAAAATGCGGGACCCCTTCGAGACCGGTTTCTCGATTCAAAATGCGATGCCCTAGTTGATATTATTTTGGGTTTGAGTTTGTTCTTAGGCATACCAATATTTCATTCGTAATATTAGATTACTTGATGCATTTATTTCCTTCATCTTGAGTTAGGCAAATTGTTGCTAAAAGAATTTTAGGTGAGGTTAAAATCACGCCATAGGGCGCGCTGCCCACGCCTTTAGAATCGAGG
>OFHS01003201.1:0-16100 GCA_900245855.1 Calvadosia cruxmelitensis | reverse complement strand
TTTTATTCTTTATTTTACTAGATTTTTTTAGTAAATTATTTTTTTTTATTATATTTTTCATATCTCGTTTGAAGGAATACCAATTTTAAATCCAGTACAGTGAGACCTGTTTGTAATAGTCACCTTTGTGACCTGAGGAAGATGACCTTTATAGACAGGTGGCCTTACTGTCCAGGTTGATTTCTATAGAAAGTGTCATTTTGGGGTTATGAAGAGTGGCCTTTATACACAGGTGGCTGCTCTATAGAGGTGGCCGCTAATACAGGTTGAATTGTACAAGCATACTTGTCTACGCTGTAAGCCATAATTTAGTGAGCCAAATCGAAACAATTGGCAGAAGTAAGTGTGATACTACAAGTGGATCAAATTTTTCAATATTGTTTTCTCCTTGAAACGAACGCTAATGTAGTTACAAGTAAGCACCGACTTCCGCGACCTCCCAAAGGGACCAAAGAAAAAATGGTATTTGAACACACGTGGTCACTTCATACCACGCTTCATACAGGCATTGCTTTTAATTTTAAGGATCCCTTCAAACTGGTTGTCGCTAAGACAGGCAAAACTGTAATCATGAAATGTGAGTGAAATCGCGCGTGAAATCGATTGCTAGTGGGGCAAGATGCAACTCAACTTTCAAAGAACATTTTAGGTAAAAGCTAACAAAAAATAGAGAGAAAAGTAAAAATCAAGTAACATTATGATGTATTAGTTTCTGATCTCAGCTCCATGAAAAACAGAACTTGTATCTGATTGGATAACTGATTAAATGATGATGAATGTAGCAGTTTATGTTTTACTCAAATGGTTATGTGAACGAGATAAAATGTTGAAAACCTCACAATTTCTTCACAAGTAAATATTCGTCTGTGCTGGGAAGACTTCGGCTGTTCACAAAACTTTCGAATATCATGAATCAATGAATCTCTGTAATGTATTGCACGCATGCGTGGGATGATCACCTGGTCGCCCAGTTATTACTTGTGTGTAGCAGGGCTCTGGTGTGTAGAAGTGTGACCCTGGGTCACAATGATTTCCAGACATCAACTAAATGACACGCTTGTCTTGTCTGGCTGCTTGCCTTCATAATCAACGGGTTCCCGGAGTATCGTTACCAGGGATATAAAATCTATTTACAGTGTTTCGTTATTTGCGTTCCAGTTAAACGGAAATTGCAACACTTTACAGTGTTTCGTTATTTGGAAAAATAGTAACAGCTACATGACTTCACTACTCAAAACTGTAACGCATTACTGATCTTCGAATTTGAAATTTCGCGGCCAGTAAAAAGAAAGTAATTGTCTTACAGTATGTATGTATGGATGACTTTATTCTGAAAATCCATTAAGTTACAAGCAACTTTTTTTCATGGAGCACAATTAGCAGAATCTTTTTCTTGGATCAATAAGCTGTTTATTTGGCAGTTATTCTTAAGATCTCATCCAAAGAGATATATCGAATCAATAAGGACACATAAGTAGGCAGATACCAATCATGCAGTAATCAAACAGATGGTACAATGTGGCCTAAGTTTTATATCTAAATGGGAGATACGGTGACTAGGCAACAATCCTAACAGTTATTTCCATTGCGTTGTCGGCTTCTCATTAACGGCATTCTTCACAAGGGCATGCTTATCCTGTTGGTATTTATTGCCAGGGATGCCAAGACGGATCTCGCGTGGCATGGTTCATTTTCGCTTGAATATGCCATAAACAACGCTTCTTCCTGGCCCTGGCCCTTCTGTTCAAACATCGATCGATACATTAGCATATAAGGAGAATTTTTCTAAGCTAGTTCTTCTAGGTCATCCGTAGTTAATAGCAACAGACTAATGCTGTCTCGCCAACTATAAAAATCGGATTATATCTGATAATCCTATGTCGTGATAAAATCATCAAATGACTTAAGCACCGCTATGCTAAATCCGCTTGCTTTTGCCTGTGAAATTACGTCGTCAGCGTAAAAGCGAACTTCGCACACACAGCTTCTTCTACAATACGTTCCAAAAGAAACCGCTCATTATTTATGCCCCGCGTCTGTACCGAAGAGAAGCAGAAGTGGGTAACTCAAATTTTGGCAATATCGAAGGTTCGGTAATTTGTTTTTGGCTGCCATTTTCAACTGATATTTCCTTTCCTTTGCTGATTAATCGATTCCAGTGTCATGTAACTAAATTTTGTATGGCGTCCTTTGACTTATTCTATGCACATTTTTAATACTCGTAGGCTATCTGCTTTTCTGAATACCTTTGTTTAATGATATGTTGTAACTTTTAGAGGTTGGGTACATTTTTTCTTGACCACCTGAAGGTTGGGTAGAATAATAAAATTGAAACCTTTTGCTTCTCTTTGGTACCAACCCAAGACATGAACAATGAGCGGTCCTTAAAGGTTCTAACCAATAATCAGATTCGTTCATGATGACTTTGACGGCTTCAGTGACGTCATTTTCTCTAGCCGCAACAAATTTAGAATAAATATCTGATTTATTATAAAGTAGCTATTTTTGTCAATAATCTTCTTCGGGTAAATTATGCACAACAAAATATAAAGCTGTGCAATCAAAACTTTGGAAACATTTCTCGAATAGTTGAACTTTTGCACGGTTGTATGGAAATTGCTCCTGAATGAATTCTTTTTGAGCGTTATTCATCATCATCATCATCATCCTTTATTCAGATTATCCAATAAGATACAAGTTCTGTTTTTCATGGAGCTGAGTTCACAGACTAATACATCATAATAAAATATTTTTGTTGCTCTTTTACCTAAAATGTTCTTTGATAATTGAGTTGAATCTGGCCCACTAGCAATCGACTTCATTTGCGATGGCAGACCGTTCCATAGACGGGCCAAGCAGCTTGAAAGGAGTGACGATGGCTAGTTTTGATGTAACAGTTATTGTTAGTGGAAGATCGTATTTTTGAAGAGAATGGAGGTTGGAAAAGGTCTCTGATCAGAGGAGGTGCATCACGATGATTATTCTTAATTAACTTCGCATGAAAGATTTTATTAACTTTTATTTTTAGTGCAAATTGCTGCCTAGCATTTTAATAGCCAAAAAACAAGTCGAAGGTCCTGTTCGTGGTGATGAAAGCACCTTAAAACTCCCGATAAGGTGTTATAAGATTTTATGTAAGCAGTGGTATTTCCTGGTTATAAATGTAATGGAAGCTTCATATTTGGATTTGAGAAATCTGTTGTTCTTGAGAGCTTTTCCGATTAGGAGTGAGTAGATAATCGTACATTTTACAAAAGTGTTGACAAAGTAATGACTGTGTTAAAACAAAGTCTTTTTTACTTCGAACGATTATACTGTCTGCTGTAAAACAATGTTTTAGACGACAGGAAATCTTAGAAAGATTTCTGTTTCCCGATTTACACAAGGTATGACACTTTTACTGAAGGTTCGTCTCTTGGCGCCAGAAAGCCGAAAGGAGACGCTTCAATATCAAAATAAAATTAATCTAAATTAAAAATCAGAAATTAGAATATATTTTATTTTATTTTTGGGGTCAATTTATATGCACTGAACTTAAATTTTTCAGATTTCTCCAACGCTGTTTGTATTTACCGTAAAACACGTTCGCGAGTGGGATGGCGCATTCTTTACAGCGAAATGAGTTTACACTTAGTTATTTTGCTCTTTATTCCCCGCGAAAGCCACTATATTATCGCAAATACTGCTCCAATAAAAAGTATTGCAAACGTGTCATCATTCAAATTTACGTTTCACAGCGGAAATTTACAATTTCATAGTCTCAATTATCTAATTCGTGTTTTGGACAACGATTCAATCAAATCAAATCACGTTTTAATTTGTTTCCAACTAAGACACGTTGAGAATGATTTCAATACTTTGAGCTTCAGACATCCGTTGGGAATTTTTGCGGAAATACCAAAGCCTTTAGTGTTTAGGAATGTCATTCTCTTTTTATTTATCAACACAAGCTGAACTGCTTTCAATGTCGTCAAAGATGTTTTGAAACCCTACACATTGTCAAAGCGAAAGGGATACGGAATTATTCGCTGTGAGAAAGGGCTTGAACGTGCCAAAGAAAACGCGACCACCGAGTTTGGAAGAATCTGAAGAATTCTTCTTACGTCAAATAGTGTTCAAAGCAGACGACTTTGCAACAAATTAAACAATACAAGTGGTTATATGTGGAGCTATGGTTTACCATGGTTGGTAGCAAATGAGTAAATGCGGTTTTGGGTGGAAGACGAACTAAAGTGCTTCGTTACGTCATATTTGAAGTCGTATCTAATGACTTAGGGTGTGCTGAGCGCTGACAACGCTTCTAATTGAACGCCAATATCACAAATTCAAAGGCCACTCTTCAAGCTTCAAGAAAGCAATAAAACAGAGCGGTTTGTTGGGGTCTTTTGATCAAATCAGAACAAAAACAGTCTGCTCGTTTTCGATCGTAACGGTATATCAGGAAGTGACGACACGAGTTCTCTGACGTGTGATTGGTTGATAATCTTCATGTATTGTTCTTGACGAAAGTTCGATGGAGTAGGTCTTGATAATAGGTCTATTGAATATAAGTACACTAAGGCTCTGTTCAAAGAGACAAAAGACTGGCGCACCGAAATAACTGGAGGGGGGACAGACGGCGGCGTTGTGATCGCTGGACAATGGATGAGACCTCGAAAGGGACTCAAGTCAGTTGATGTCTGGCTGGGCAAGTGCATATGTGGATTAACCCGCGACTCAGTTGCATATTTTACTTGTGTTTGTATGAGATCACACGATTTATAGAGCTGAGATTGAGACGAAATCACACATTGTCGCGGCGTCTGAGCGTCAAGTTTGTCTGCGCTTGACACCTTTACGAGACATCGTCATCACAAGGCATTGAGAGCAAGCGCTTCTCATCTTCACAGGTGGGTTTGCTAGTGCATGACCAACGACAAGACTATTCCGTCTGTCGGACTTGGATCAAAACATTACCATCATGTTCATACCAGTGGATGACTTACAGAAGCTGCGAACCGGCATCTCTAAATTGTATCAAGATAAACGCGTTGTTGTTGCACCTTGTCGATGCAAACTGTACATATCAAAATCACAGAAAGTCATTGATGTCGAAGGGAAAACATCACCAGACTGGAATTTCTTTGCCAATGGTGTCACTTCGCTTATTTACAACCCTGACAGCCATGGTTTATTGCTGACGTTATTTGACATTGAAACATCGCGTTTGTTGTGGATGCTGAAGATGAATGAGAATACGATTGTTCGAGCACCGAACAGCACATTTCACATTGTCAACACAAGCCAGGATTTCGACGAGCATGTAGGCATGATTTACGAAAGCAGGGACGTCGCAAACCTACTCTTGAACACATACGAGTTACTATCACAGCGACGTCAACAATTGATTGCTGATGCCGAGAGCGGTACGAGTGGAGTGAAGCAGCGTGGATGTGAAGCTAACACCGATGCAACAACGACCAAAGCCTGCAGCGATGAAATTCTACCATCATCACCGATCGCAGGAGCAAAACGAAGGCGAAAGAGCAAGCTGTTGAGGTCATTATCATTTCACGGGAGAAATCGAGGAAGTGGCAAGGAATCTGAGCAAGATCGACGAGATAGAAGTCGTACGGTTGGGCCCGAGGATTTCCCCGATCCGTCTGTTCTTCGATTAGCACGCGACAGACGCCCGCTTTCCTCGCCCAATTCGTCTGAATATAATTGGACCACTGACGAGCGCCGACAACCGCTCTGTCGTGCTGACACAAGCGAAATTACAGCACGTCGATTGCCTCTCAGTGAACGGAGAGCGGACACTTCAATATGCTTTGGAAAATCTGAGCTGACTTCATGTCCCGACCCTCTATCTCATTTGGCCTCATCGAGGCGATCGCAAGGGGAGCCGACTTCTGCAGATCAAAACAATCTCACCGCTCCTGCAAATCCATCTACCGGCATCACACGAGGCCGATCTTTTTTCTCTAAGAAGGGAAAACTGACTCGAAGTCAAAGCTTGAAGGTTTGGCGCAAATCGTCAGACGCATCGCAATTTCAGAATGCGTCGTCGCGTCCGGCGTCCAAATCCTTCGTTTCGGATGATGCAGCGAAGAGCGAGAAATTGAAACAAAATCAACTCGAACGAGAAAAATACGCAAAACAACGTGTGACGAAACCACGTGCGTGCAGTGACAGTCTTTTATTACACGGTAGCATCGTAAAATGTGTCGTGGACACGGGTAATTTTGCACGAAAATCACGCGAAAGACGAAGTCTCATGAAAGCTCTTAGCAACGGGAGAGGAACCACCACAGACTTATGCACAACTGAACTGTGAATCAATAGGATATGCAATCTTTGTGGTTTCGGATTTAAAATCACACGTGTCGTGTTGAGTGCCAACCTATCTCAACACTTTGTCGCGTTTTGAGCCACCCGTGCTGGACGTTTTTATAGAACCATCGTGTCACGGGGAACAGATTACACCGTATTATCTTCTTGTTTTGAATTTATACCATATAGTCTGCCAGTGATATTTCAGAATTGATCAAATAGAACCAGTACCACTTTTACTTGCTGCGTGGTAGGTGTCCTGCAACCAAGGGTGTAGCCAGACACCCCTAGGCGGGGCTTGATTTTGTTCTGGACGCGTTGATGGATGATATCTTACGTGTCCTTAAAACTAAAAGATAACGTTTTCATAATTGCATGTTGACAACATCGTCTCCTGCGGTTCTTTGCAAGGCTGGATGATGCTGTCGTTTTTTGATAAGACTGAAGGCTTAGCACATGTCGTAAACAAAAGATGACTTGTTGCAATCCGCTTACTGAATTGAGTGCTCGCATTGAAAAACAAGCTCAAGTGGCAGGTCGCTTTGGGTCTAAAGGAAGTCCAATAGTTCACAAGATGTATTGATCTACTTCTCTTTGAATCTGAAACATCCATCTTACGACAAGAAAGAGACTATAGAAGACAATCAAATATTGTGTGAAATGTGCAAGCAAGGATCAAAATGTAGAGTAATAGGCTTCATTTTATTCAGTAAAGTATCCGAAATATATTTACCTAGATTGATGCAATTTAAACAAATGATACAAAACGAACGACAGTAGTCAATGAACTTGATGTGTATGACATGCAACAATGTGCAAGCAAAGATCAAAATATAGAATAACAGACTTGATTTTATTCAGTATTGAAGCATCCTAAAAATATTTAACTAAATTGATACAATTTAAACAAATAATAGGGAAAGTAGTCAACGAAGCGTCAAATTTCATCTCAAGCAAATACCCTGCTGTGCGTTTCTCGCAAAAGCAAACACCATACAGTTACAAGAGCCACTTTGTTATTTTGAAGTTCAAATACAACACGATCTTCATCATCTTATGTCGTTAATTAGTTAATCCCAATGTAATCGTCCTTTGAAACGACATTAAAACTGTGTCAACCGTTATAATCCAGTGGTGAATCCACTAGATAGCTTTGATGACTATTCAGTTCATGACTGTTTCAACAAACCATCGATTGTCTGCAAGCTGATACAACGAAACACATTATTCATTCACAGCTAGGTTGTAAATAAGCTCACATATCATGAAACTGATATAAAAAATGAGATATTTTATATATTTTGTCCTTTTCTCTTTGTAACATCTTGCTGAAATTATGTTGGAAAGTATGAGGCGCCATAGCGGACACAAATCTGGTTTAATATTTATGATGTGATTCCAAATATTAAATTGTAATAATAGCATATTTAATGTTTCAACTAGACCTTAAAATGTCATTTAGATCCTAAATATTGCCAAATTTATGCCTTAAGTGCTGCCCTATTTACACGCAAAGTCATTATTTAAGGCCTAAACTGGCCCTAAGGTGTTTGCGTGGTACACCATAAAGATTTAATCAGACTTTTTTCCGCTATGGCGCCTCATGGGAAAGTTCTTAAAAATTTGTGTCTTGTGATGCAGTATTAATTGTTGATTTGCCTTCCTTTGACGGTGCACTACTTCATCAACCACGTCGGACAACGATTCATGGCTTGTTCTCAACAAAAATTGCGCTAAGGCCTAGGTCAAACAGGCGGATTTCAGGCGAATCAACAAAGCAAAGAAGAGGTGCTGACGGTCATTTTACGATAAAAAATTAGAAATCATTTATATGATGATGATTGATGTTAGTCAGCTCTATCTTTAGCGCATTTCCAGGGCCCAAGGCACATTATAGTAACAATTCCCGATCTTTGACCAAAAATTCCGTTTTAATATACCACAGGAATCCTTATCTCAAATGGAGCGCGTGTTTTGGCTTCTTCGAAGTGTGACTTAATCGTGCAAAAACCCTACTCTAGAGCGGTACTGAAAAGTCCTCCTCTGTAAATAAACAACTTCTGTCGGTCTTCGTGACCTCGACAATACTGGTACATTATAAGCTGAACAAAATGGGCATTGTTTCAGTTTGAGAAACAAACGACAAAGCACATTGGTATATTATGAGTTTATCACCACTGGGAAGTTCCTGTCACTCCCGGTTTCTTTAACCACGATGTCGGTAAATAGCAGCAAAGTAGCCTGAGCGAGCATCAAAGAACAGAGAATATTCTAGAACATTGAATTCACCCCACTGTAGGATTCTAAGCTAAAAGAGTTCAGCTCAATTGTAAACCTCAGCTGATGGAAACACTTTCTATAGTTCTTTAGGTGAACTGATTTTTGGCAGAGTTTTCGACGCAAAATTTACTAAATGTTGAACTTAAAGCTACAACCGCACTGCAGTAAAAAAATTTCACATCTGATTAGTCAAAACACATCTTGATTATTGTAGTTCAAATTCTCGTATTATTTTATAAGTTTCTATTACGTGTAACTATTATTATCGATTGTTCTTGTGTGTTGTGTCAAAGTGCCATTTATCAAAATAACACTTCAGCATTGCGGTAATTTCAATCCTTTCTATGGACGGAGCAACGAAGGCAAATGTTTTTTTTACAGTTTTTCGTGATTCGGGAAGTTTGGTATCAGCTGCAGCCTACCGGTAACCGGTAGCCGGTTTGTTGTGTTTGTTTACTAGAGACACCCCAGCTGTGAGTGGCTATACAATCTCGTTCATAGTGTTTCATAATGGTGTCACGTTCAGCAATCAAAACATCGTTGTAAGAGAAATGAACCATTGTTGCTTCTTGCATGTATTGAATAATGCATTCGAGTCACGTGACTTCGAGCTTCGCTCCTCCCCTGCCAGATAGCTAAAAGCCGGTGTATTGCTTAATAATAGTTAGTAGCTACTATAAATAATCGCCGGTATATACATACATACATACATACATACATACATACATACATGCAATAATTGACACGTGATCCATTCTCAACAATTTCTATCGGGGTTTTGAGTTGCTCTTTTCCATCCAATGTAAAATTCAATGTTCATTCCCACACAATGTTAAATGATTATATTCTGAATAACACAAACAGAGCCTGGTTGCAAAACACTAGAAAGATTGTTTTAACTTCTAACTGAAAGTTTTGGGGTTATGAAGAGTGGCCTTCATACGTAAATGGCTGCTCTATACAGTAGAGGTGGCCATTAATACAGGTTTCACTGTACTGTACTGTGAGGATCCTGTTTTCAAGAAATTTCATTTTGACATTGATTGTCTGTTCCTTGACTAATTTTTCTGAATACCTTGCATTATATTCAACTGAAAGGTTTTCTATATTAATTATTGCTGGCAATGGTTGATCTCTCTTGCAGGTAGCATGTGAAACTTATCGAGGCTACATGGAAAGTTCTGTCAATTTGCGATTTTTACCATCATCTTGAAGACCAAGTATATTGATCACAAAATCTTGAAGACCAAGAGCCAAGACTAAAGTACAAAGTCATTACTTGGCTTGTACAAGTTTATATGTCGCTGTCGCTTTACGATTTTACGAGCTTTTCCCGAAATTGGTATGTTGCATCCATCAGAATTCGCTTCGGTTTTTCTAAGTCAACGCTCTTCGCACCAAGAATGCAATCGAAAACGACCAAGTTACTCAAACGGGATATCTGTCATGAAGACCATGTTGCGACCAGGGCAGCTACTCTCCCCGCCAATACCACGTCAAGTTTCTACAGGGATACAGCATTACAACGAGCCAAAATACCGAAGTAGGCAAGAACAGAAGAATCACTTTGCTACTACAGCAGACCGTACCCCTGTGCCAGCTTCGGCAGGAACAAGACATTCATTGAGCAGAACACCTGTCAAAACAGAAATGTCTAGCTTAGATAACTATGATTTATGGAGTAATAAACATGGACATTACGAAAGGGTGTCTACTGTTGCTGGTACAAGAAGGGAAAATGCTGCAAGCAATTTTGAACCAAGAGAATCAATAGACCTATCACCGGAAGTCATGAAGCAATCGGAAGCAGGATCTTTGTTGGATAGTGCAGAATCTCAGAAATTTAATGGTATGGAAATAGATGATTCAGAAGAATACGATGCCGTTATTATCAAAAATCAAGCCGGCAAGAATAAATTAGCAGCAACTAAGAAGCAAGAAAAGAATGTATTAAATGAGTTGAGTTCTAGTTCTGAAGAGCCAACGACGCTTACAAAAGTGCAGAGTTCCTCTTCCGAAACGAAAATTCTTGAAGGATCCAAAGTTTTTAATGAAGACTCAATAGACAGTGAGACCGTACTCCCCGAAAAGCCACAATCTGAATTATTGCATGGACTTGGAAATAATAAAGTGGAACAAATTTACACAAATGGTTGCAAATCAGAATTAGGAAGCATTCCAAAGTCAAGTACATCTGACATGCTACAGATTGATTTAGTACATAAAGAAGGACTTTCTGGTGGAGTTCCGGTATCTGCAAAAAGTCCGACGTCATATCAAAATCTTAATCTGCCGCAATGCAAACTTTTTGATCTTTTCCACTTTGATTCAGTTATTGCTGCAAAACTACTTCATTATAAAGGTGATCAGGATTTGTTTCATAATACAACAATGGAGAAGAATGAGGAAGAAATACCAACTTTGAACTGGAAGAAATATCGTCATCTTTTTACAAGCAATCGTCATGACGTAGAAACATAATGTTTGATGTCACTCTAATAAGATCTCTCGCATTCGGCACTTTTATTGTTCCGTGTTTGCAAGTAGGTACTAATTATTTAATGCAATTAAATTCAGTGAAATTTGAAACCAATTAGAAATTATTTTGCCTCTCCTTCCTAAATGGTTTCTTAAAAGCCTATATTTGCGAATGCAAGTTGCATCTCAAATCAGTTAATTGCTTCCTGCCTGAGTGAAAGGGCTATGGTTTTTTGTTTATAGGACATAGAGTTTGAATTCCAGAAGGGTCTGAAACTCAAACCATGTTGCTGCCCTGGTTTCTAAGGGCTTAATGTTGCACATCGTGTTAACCTACATCAGTGTGGAGGTGGGTCGAGAAGTTTCCAGTCGAGAGAGCTGGCTTGGCAAATATGGAGGAACTCATAATAAAACCTACGAACTTCCATTTACTTTTCTATTTTTATACATAAAATTTCTCAAATGATCTGTTCTTAGCGGGATCACAGGAGACTAGAGGACCTCTCTTTTATTTTTTTATTGTAATAACTTGTTTGCTAAAAAATCGCCCAGCTGAGTATTGACTTCTTTGCTTCTCAACATGTGGAATTATAAAATAAAGTTTAATTTCGATGCAAATATGGCGATAACTGAAGCTTTTTCTCACCTGATTTTTACCCAACCTATGTAAATAAATATAATGACAAAAATTATCTGTGTGATTTTGCGAAAGCCGGCCTTGCATAGTATTTACTGTTAGACATTGATTGAAACAGAAAGATGAACTTTGTCCTCACGTGCAAAGTACACGTGGTTTTCAGGCGAGGCTGGCGTGAACGACCTCGAGGTCGTGGTTTGACCATGGTGAGTTGTTTGGTAATCTTGAACCTGGCCTTTTCATCATGCATTGAACGAGCAGAGACATATGAGAGACTACGGGAGGCAAAATAACACACAACGAAGCAAAGAATTGAGGCATATGGCTGTGACAACGGATGATTGTAGTCAAGTACCTTGTTTAGACATGATTCAGGTGCTTTTGCGTCTTCTGTGAGGTCTTTTTCGTTGGAAGTTTGAGCACATTGGCAGCAACTCACTCCAGCATGGAGGAGAAAGCAACCGATGTAAAAGAGGAATCCAATTCAGACAGTGAGGCCGAAGAAGGCTTGAAGTTATCTTTGGATAATAGAAGCACAAAAGACTGCAATGTGAGTGTGTACTGTGTGAGGGTCTTTGCAGAGGGAAAGCATGGCACGACTAGTTGCGCAACAATTGCATTCTTATGCTTAATTATGAAAGTAGAAAAACGTAAGAGATTGAAACACTACAGTCAGCTGGCCTATGTTGGATGAATGTAGATGTTTGTTTTGCTCAAGTACATAAATGTATAACTACTAAATTATACACTGCAATGCGATACCTGGCAACTTGAATTTCTGCTGAGCTCTTTCTGCAATCGACACTGCACAATTGTCTAAATTGGTTTACTTTGATTATGTGTGTGTGTGTGACTATAATTTCATCCGTAATCTACAATGTAACCTGTTTACGTCGTGCAGAGCTAATGACAATGCAATACAAAATTCGTGGTATAAAAATTGTGCAAGAAAAAATATAGATTGTCTAAAGTATCATTCCATAATATTTGCAATATAGTTTTTACAATCACTTTTAAATTTGGTCAAATTTACAAATTGCTTGAGCTGACAGAGTAAAGCATTCCACACCCTAACACTATTGACCGCTAATGAATTTAATTGGCATTTCTACATCCTGAAACAACCAGATGTAGCTGCTCTGGTGTTGTTATTCAATAAGTTGCAAAATTTGTTGGTAAGATAGAGTGGTGTTTTGGCCCTTTGCAATTTTTCACATCCAGATGCATCACAAATACTCAATACATTGCCTGACATCCAACCATTTCAGCCTCACTGACATTTCCTTACATTGAGTCCTACTGTGGCATCCTAGAGTAGTCCTCAAACTCCTATTTTGTAACTTTTGTAGCTTATTTAATAGTTTCATATTTAAACTTGCTCAATTTCACAATAATCAAAATGTTCCAGGATAATTGTATTATATAATTTCTCTCTAGATTGAATGAATAAGATTTTTGTCGCATTTCCTCGTTTTCATGTAATCTCGTTTCCGTGCCGTAATGAATGAACTACAACCTCACTTGAGTGAGGACACGTTGAATGAAGATTTATAGTACAAGGTTTTCTCCTTTTCCTTCAACCTCGTGATCTGATTTGTATGCTGCATAATTATTCGTTATAATTAGTTTTTCCTTCTGTAAGTAATTCATTTAAATCAAACTTGTAATTATTCGTATTAATTTGCTGGTCTATAAAAGACCCTGTTGAGTATTCTGAAATAGATTCGCTTACGCTGATGACAGTAGCACAACTTGTCTTGTGATTGACTCTGGTGTAATACCACAAATTTTTGGCGCTGCGAGTAGGGTACTTGCAAGCCTGTTGTGCCGGAGATGGATCGCCGAAGGATTTTGACGCTGAACGATCCAGAGAGAGCGTATGCTTGGTTCTCTGCTTTCGCCGCAAGATGCCGTAGAGAAAAGCTGGCCGACGAAGACGATGTCGGCAAAGGACGCTCATATGCACAGACGGACCTCTTCCTAGAGTTATGCGGAGAGGCCGCCTACATCACGCTGTCACGGTTGGTAAAGCCGAAGTCATTGGAGGATATGAAATTCAAGGACATTCATGAAAAGGCTAAAGCGTTTCTTGAGCCGAAAGAAAGGTTGCTGATCGCCGACAGAACAAACTTTCTGGCTATTCAAAAGATGCTTGATGAGTCAGCCGACGAGGTGCATGTTCGCATCAACCATGCTGCCGATCGCTGTAATTTCGCTCTTCTGAAAGAGACCGATGATCCAGGAGAGAAATTAAAGAAGATGGTCTTTATAAACTGCTTCAAAGATCAGAAGATCACAAAAGAGCTGCTAACGTANGATCGCTGTAATTTCGCTCTTCTGAAAGAGACCGATGATCCAGGAGAGGAATTAAAGAAGATGGTCTATATAAACTGCTTCAAAGATCAGAAGATCACAAAAGAGCTGCTAACGTACGTGCGACAGACACCGAAAGCCACGTACGAGGACTTGAGAGAGCGCGTCAGACAATACGAACAGGCGACGCTCTACGTCACAAAGCAGACGTCGCGCAGTGCCAGCGTCCAACGCTCATCCGCCGAGGGAGATGTCAACGCAGTGAGCCAAAATGCAGAATACGGGACGCGTCTTCGTCAGAGTCAACGATGCCGCTTCTGCAACAGAAGCCATGCTAAAGGTGCCTGTCCCGCGTATGGAAAAACCTGCAACGATTGTGGGAAGAAGAACCACTTCGCCGTTCGATGTCCAGATTCCCAGAAGAAAGACGAACAACAGAAGAACAACGACACGAAGACCAGAGGTAAAACGGGACAATCTGTTCGCGGTAGAGAGAACAATTACGTGATCGAATCGGATAGTGACAGTAACCTCGTTTCCGGTGATGATTTTGTTTTGCACGTATCGGAAGAGGCCATTGATCTCGTTGATGCCATAACGGAAACGGTAGAAATTAATGGCAACTCGGTGACGATGCAACATGACACCGGAGCAAGCTGCTCAATTATTTCGTCGTGTATTTGGAAACGACTTGGCAGTCCAGATGTAGAAATAAGCAGCCGTAAGCTGAAGTCATACGATGATAAGCAAATGAGAATTTTAGGAAAATGTCGATTTCAGGTTAAGCGTAGCCATGGTGTTCAATCTATTACTTTCGAAGTAATCGAATCCGATCGTGACTATGGGCTACTCGGTAGAGATGTACTGCAGTCTTGTACGGTAGATGCCGTTGTCGATGAAATAGTGAAGCCTTTACCGTATATCCGTGGTGTCGTTGCTACGATGAAATTAAAGAATAATGCTAAAGCAGTTTTCTCAAAAGCAAGACCAGCGCCAATTCCCATGCGAGCAGCTGTAGACAAGGAACTCGACCGACTTCAGGCGATGGGGGTAATTGAGCCCATTGAATCAGGGGGAGCGGAAAACGCATCACCAGTAGTTTGGGTTAAAAAGCCGTCGGGCGATTTGCGTATGTGTGCGGACTTCAGTGTCCATGTGAACGATAAAATCTTAAGCGATGCATATCCTCTACCGAATATTGAAGGTATTTTTGCTGAAATGGATGGTGCCAAGCATTTTGCCAAGATTGATCTGCAGTCAGCTTATTGGCAAGTGTTGATGGATAGAGAGGCGCAAAACCTGTCAATTATTAACACGAGTAAAGGCCTTTATCGTGTCACTCGCCTACAAATGGGCATGAGAAACAGTTCCGCTATTGCACATGGATTTCGGGCATCTGAAAGACGTCGGTCTAATTTTGTTGATTGTTGATGCCGGAAGCGGGTCGATCGAAGCATTTCGTTGCCAAGATCGCTCTACTGCTCGTATTATTCGCATTTTCTCTTCGTTATTTTCTCGTTTCGGTGTTCCGAACCAAATTGTGTCAGATAACGCCAAGGAGTTCATAAATGATGAAATTGTTTCTTGGCTTGCTAAGTCCGGTTGTTACAAAAATGAGTCGCCGCTCTACCATCCTCGTGCTAATGGGCTAGCTGAAAGAGCTGTGCAGACAGTCAAACGCGGAATGAAAGCTTGGAACTCTTCCTTGAGAGTTTCCTTCGAAAATGTTTTTGAATAAGGTTTTACTCGTTCACCGCACTACGTCAATTGCTCGCGGAAAGTGTCCAGCTGAGATTTTATTAGGTTGAACTTTGCGTGTTCCGTTTTTCTCAGATTTCAATTCGGGTGATATCGTTATGTATCGGCAATCACCTTCGCATTGTCCCAAGGAGGCTAAGTTCGTTGTTGCTAAGGGAAGCAACACAGCATGGCTCCAGACGGAAGGTCGCACGATTCTTGCTTCTAATAATCAAATTGCTAAATCGAATGTTAATCCTCAATCAGAATCGTCCACTAGTAGTGATGCTAACGCTGATGCATCAGTCGAGAACGGAGATAGCTCATCTCCGGTTCTACGTCG
>OFHS01003200.1:0-17804 GCA_900245855.1 Calvadosia cruxmelitensis | reverse complement strand
AAGTCCTTACACAAGGGGAGAGTGTTTCCAGCTGCTGTTCTGATATCTGATGAAGGCTGGTCACCGATGTGCAGGACGTGGGTCTTCTTGACGTTCAGATGTAGGCGGGAAACCAAAAGAGAAACCAAGACAGACATACTAAACAAGTAAATTTATGCACCAATAGATTTCTTTCAAACATTATTTTTAATACATAATGTTAATAAGTACTGTCATAGATCAAGAAGTTTTTTTTTTGGTTTTCGTTTGATTTTGGCGCTACATCAACTCCATTTAGTTTCCATATGAATGCTTCGTTTATCTACAAAAAAAAACAGACGTTCATTAGCAAATGTAAAGCAAAATATAAATAGCTCTCTACATAGAATTACTGTAAGTTTTAAGTATGTTGTACTGATCAGCACCGAGTACTGCACAGTGTACACATGTGAGTATAACTACATTTCAAGTAAGTTACCTCTAGCTCTTCCAAGTAATGTTCTACCAAAGCTGTTGGTTCAGGTAGTGGAGTCTCGTCAGGAATGGCATTCAGGTATTTCGTTCTCAGAGCGAACTTTCCAAATATTCCTGAAAAAAACATAACACACTAGTAAAGCTGATGTTATGGCCACAGTGTATGCAACAAGCAAATAACATTGCTTACTTGTTATCTATAATGGATTACCTTTATGTGCGGCAATGAAAATTGCTGCTCCCACCATCACATCTTTTCATAGGATTGAAACTGTTGTCCTGGAATAATTGAAGGAAAATCGGATCAGCAAATATGTCACTGGATTATCCAAGAAGTATCTACCTCATAACTCCTTTTGAATTCTAATAAAAACACTTCTTATTTACCCTGGAGATGGTGTTGATTTCTTCAACGTCCTGAAAGACAACACACACGTATCATAATCAATTCAATGCAAATTTAATTACATGCTAAGTTAATTAAGACATTTTCATATTTCATTAAACCATCGCATTGTCTGTCGGAACTTGTGCTTGCAATATTGGAATCTTTTGGTTCCGTAGTAGCTTTCTAAAAGGCACAGAGGAAAATGTGAATATGCTTAGCTTCAAATAAAATAATTAGCTCAAGCACAAAATAATGCATAAACTATGGAATTTGTAAAGGTCGTGAATTGTACAATATAATCATTTACTTTTCTTTCTTTCCTTCCAAGATAGGCACGTCTGTTGGCAAGAGATTCAGCGAGATGGCTGTTGATCTTTTTAAGATGCTCTCTTAGTTCTGGGTGTTTCTGGAATAACTGTCAAATCCGATATTGATAATTTGATAGTAATATCAAATCCTTGTGGGACTGGTTCATATTCCTTATATTGGTTTTGTCGCTTACCGTTGATGTGAATCTTGACTTAAGTCCTTCTTTTTCCGTTACTTAAGCTTCAACGCCTTTCCCCAGAAGCCGCTCAACTTTGCAGATTCTCTAACAAGGTTCTGGTAAAAACATAAATATAAATATTCTACTGCTTCACAGGAAAGAATTGGACTATTGTAAATTGTAAATACAGAGCATAATGCTAACACGTTTATGTACAAAATACTTACTTTATAATACGCTTGCAACGCGGAATCTTGGCAGGACTTTTTTCGTGGTAGTATCATTTGCACTGCAACAAAGGGATAGATGGAAATGAAAAAGCAAGCAATCCAAGAAACACAATCCAATCCAAGCAGATAAGATGTTTGCTGTAAGGACAACAAAAGCTACAAATCTGGTCTGATTCTCCAATGCTTTCAGCAACATGGCTTGTTTGACTTTCGATTCTAATGCTGCAACAAATCAACACACACTGCTTCAGAATTTTCGGAAGATTCAATTATTTGCCGACATCTATATTTCACTACGAACTTTAACATGACATCGAAATACAATATTAAATAATAATTCAATACCTATTGTGTATATTAAAGGACTCTGACGGTGGCTGCTTTCTGAGTTCCCCATCTGCATCAGGGCATCCTTCAACTCCATTTCAAGAACCGGTTCCAGACCACGGTTTCCCATGTGTTCTTGATGGCGTGCTAGCAATTCCAGTCTTTTCAATGCGTTAAACTATGGATATAAGTCTTCCTTGTTCTTCTTTGTTCCATCCATAGAATGAAGACATCCATTATCGTAAAGTTTATATGGCCTAATAATAAAGTAGTTCCTTCTGTGATACATCCCTGAAGTTTAAATCCTATTCACAGTGCTATCAACTAGAATTTCTGTGCTTAAATAAATCAGTCATTCAGCCTGGCGCAAGTCAAGAATTTAAGGACAAGAGATTTTGATAACCTACCTTGCTTCTGAAAATGCTACAAAAGGAAAGAAATTACTATAATTATACATCATATATGAGTATATTTTCTCATGTCATAGTCATTAAAGACTTACGGGCTACTACACAGTGTAGAAATAAGTATCTTCAACTAGCTAGAGAGCAATGACTTGACATTGGGTTAGTAGAGAGTTAATTAGAAGCATAACTAGAAAGGAAACATGATCAGACGATCAGTTTCACAAGTTTTAAAACAACAATTTTTCACAACTTGTTCACAGGTTTCGAGAGGAATAAATCAAACCTCCAATTTTTAACAACTTTTTCACAAGATTTTCATAAATTTTTTGATTCATAGTGCTAGCAGCTAACATGTGAATGCGAAACGAGCTTTGGAAGATTGTGTTAAATAGGGGTGAAATGTTAAGGTTATTATCTTCGATGTCGAAGGAACTGCTGGTCAATAAGCCATATATAGACACGTCATAGCATTCCTGTGCAATGTACATATTTTGCAAATGCTTCCTACCCCAGATAGTCCACCTTTCAAAGTCTGTTTGAAATATATAAATGCTAAATAATTCACAATCTCTCCAAAAGCCAATTCCGAAGAGACACGAGCACTACTCATGGACGTGTGTAAGGCTTTTTGTTTCTTTGTAAGCCTGTGCATGCATTAAGAAGTCCCAAGATGATGTTTTTGAGGGCATCGCCATTTACGTATTCATCTCTGTTAGGCACCTCCCAAAGGATGGCATAGTGTCTGACAATCGACATCTGGATACTGTAAATGTATGCCGAACAATGGTGAAAGTTTTACAAAGTCAGCACTAAAAGCCAAGGAACATCAGATTTGTTTCCCATTGAATGAGATAGAAATGTTAGATGGAATGGAGCAGACATGTATCTCCCGCTTGACACTTTGATCGTCAAAAGACGAGTGGGATCAGTTTTTCCTCACACATGGCTATTGTCTGTTGAGTTGGGGTCAATGCCGCAAGTGAATTTTCCGCTAGTGACATGTAATGAGATCAAAGCACTTAGGATGGTATTATAAGAAAACTGTTACTGAATAATCCAAAAATCCAGTAATGAATGCAAGAGAGGAAAACATGCGCTTGGATTTACCTCTGCTTCCAATCGTGGTTTACTTTATATGGGTGACTGTTCCGTGCTGCATTGTTTTGCTACAATTAAAAAGGCATAAATATTCTCATAAGTCGTTGGAAATGACACGGGTAAATTGTAACGCACACTTAAGACACCATCCTAATTGCCAGATTTTCGGTCGGTCCTGTGGCAGTGATTATCTCACGTTTCGTTTGAGGTATTGCCTACAGTTTGATATCGCATCTACCAGATGGTGATTGATCGCCACAGCGTTGAGATTGGTATATTGTTGCTTGGTCTGCACCGTAGCGTCAACATCATTTTAACCTTATGCATTATTTTTACAAATAATTGGCTACATTCAGTTGCTCATTGCCTCTTGAAATATTACATCCTGGAGAAGCTTCTGCTTCAGTCCTCTCTTCTCCACTTCCCGATAAGTCATTGGCGTTCTCAAGAAGCCACACTGTTTGGCATTCTTGCGAACAAGATACTTCTATGAAATAATTTATGCAAAACATTCAAATATTGTCTACAAAATCTTGTCAAAAGATACGGTACTTGAGACAGATAACAAATGGTAGAGCGAATACTAATGTAACTGTGAACATCAATTCTCTCTCTTTCTTTCTCTGATTCAAAAAAGCCGACGTTATGCAGCTTGACATTTCTGTGCAGATGTCGATGAAAGCAGTTCAAAATTCTCATCGAGACAGAAAGTGAATTCGCATGTAAGACACTGTGGGCCGTTAACGGGTTTCGTTTGGTCAATTGAGATTGCTGGTAAACGTGGAATATTTTATTAGAATAGTTGCCATATTCCTTGCGAATGACGTTTCTTGATTCTGTGGACTTGATTTCAAACGTACATTTGTATAATTGTCGATCATTAATATCAGCAGTTATTTTTTCTATTGTGGAATTTACAAAAGCTTTCAACATTTGTGTGTGATATTTTACGGCAAGCGTCCATTTCCTTGTATATGTCTTGTTAGACATATCAATGCTACATTTATTCAATATACCCAAGCCGTTATTGCTCAATCCGTTGTGTACTACCCCACTAGACAAAATGGACTGAAGCCAGTTTGCATTCTGGGATTGTCCAAAATCATTGTATAGATGCTAGCTATAACGTTCTGTCTTTCTTCTTCTATTTTTTGATGGACTGTTCATTTGTCTGAATTTCCTGCAGTATTACATCGTACAGCGTAGTAACATCTGTGGCAATGCAAAACTCTATGCTTTGTTTGCCATAAGTTTCCAAACTGATGCAATCAATAGAGAAACTTCATTTTCAATGTCGATGGACTGGTTTATCAATTATTGCATTAATGGGACTCTACTGATTGATAAATAAGCAGATTCTGCATCATTGATTGATTTGTTTGTTTTTGTTGTTAATGCAAGCCATTGGTATTTTTTGTACCTTGCTTGAACTTGAATGCAACATCTCCTGGACTATGCCTGGATCGAATTCATTATGTTCCATTCTTCTCCTCGGCATTCTATCCGACGGCAGAGGGTAGCTACTATCCAAAAGCATATGATACCCTGTTGCTCCACAAGTAAAGCAGAACTGAAGCGCATGTCTTACTGTCTCGGCGGTCCATGCAACGGTGAATGTAAAGAAAAATAGATGACTTTAAGTATGTCTTATCGTATAGGAATAGGATGACACTCCTTTAATTCATACCTCCATTTTAGCCATGTTCATTTTTCAATGTGTTTGATTGGTTTTCGTAGAATAGAGAAGAAAACTTTCTACCTATGTTTTACAGGTTATGGTTTAGCTTTTTTTTGTTTTTAGAAAAAATATTGAAAATATTGCTTGTAGCAATTCTGTTGATGCATTGCATTCACATCCAATAACCTGCTTATCAGTGGTATTGTGGTCTGCCATAGTAGCATAGTCTTCATTGTACTCAGTTGCTTCTCCAATGAATTGTCTTGTGTCGTTGTTCTCATATGTAATTGTCAATTCTTTGATTGAAACCTGGGGTGAAACATTTGTATTATGGATTCGAAAAAATAATAGAGTTTTTCATAATATTATAAGTTATTTCATGCAGAGCTCTGCATAGTTATCTTACTTGCGTTTTTGCTTCTATCCATTGGCGTTTTGCTTGGCTTTGGCGGCTTCTTGTGACTGAATATCGTCGATAGAGCATTAGCTTTCAGCTTTTTTACTGGTAGAAATTTTGATTCAAATTTTTTGTTGTCGAAGTGTGCCTGCAAGAGTTGGATAGCTTGCTCTTATTACAGAGAAAATATTTAAATAGGATACATCATGTTTATTCAATCCATAATTTCCTAGCTTAGCCTTGATCGGCAAATGTAGGCAAAAATTATCTCTGCTAATTTTAGCAGGCCATGATATTCGACATTTACGGTCGACAGGTATCGAGAAAAGTGTGCACGATGCAGAATATATATTTTTTTGCAGTCAAATGCATAGTATCTTCCCATATTTGTTTAAGATGAAAAGAACCGTGAGCGTTCGACGGCGGATACCTTTCATTGGTGAACAGGTTAATTAAAAATTCGTGAAACTGTTCAACAGTACGGATTGAAATCTTTCCATTTTGACAGCGTATTCTTCTATCCTCTGCTTCAAGATGGAGGACTCCACAAAAGTTGCATTCAACATTCATTGCAGCGAGATCGAAGGGTTCCATAATTTCTAAGTTTGTATCATTTACAATCAACGCACTGCATCACATTATCAGCTTAAATGGTCACGCAATGGGTATGCAGGATTTGAATATTCAGCATTGTAACGCATTTCAAGCATTGGCAACACATTTGACATCCTCACCAATGCATCATCATGCAGATAATGTGATGCAGTGCGTTGATTGTAAATGATACAAACTTAGAAATTATGGAACCCTTCGATCTCGCTGCAATGAATGTTGAATGCAACTTTTGTGGAGCCCTATTGTCAGCAAAAATGTTATTCGCCCGAGTGATCAGGATCTGCGGCCTGCCAGCCGAGACCTCGACGTAGCGATTGATCTACCTAGAACAATCAATACGCCCGCACTTACAATCGCAACATTCAATTGCCGCACCTTAAAGGACAACCAACGCCTACATGAACTAATATTCCTAACAAAAGAACAAAACATATCCGTCGTCGCTATACAAGAGCATCGTAAGATTCTACCCACCAACTCATATGTAGTCGATTGCCATTCAGGGTGGACAGCTCGCTTTGTTAGTGCCAGTAAATCAGGCCAGGGAGGAGTAGGTTTCATACTATCACCAGAGGCGGAACATGCACTGTTAAGCTTCGATTCACCTCACCCCAGAATAGCAGAGATCACCTTACAGCTACACCAAAGCAGAGGACATATTATCAACTGCTACATGCCTACTGCGTCTCAACCGTCATTGAACGAAACAAGCACATGCATTGATATCCTTGATCAGCTAGTGACCAATAAATCACGTCGAGATGTAGTCATCATTGCAGGAGACATGAACGCTGACCTGCCAGACGACGGGAAACTATGCAAGAACAGACATCGCCATANAACAACAAGAGGAACAACAAAGCAGTTAACAATGAACAAACAAAAACATCAACATCCCCTATTGTCAGCAAAAATGTTATTCGCCCGAGTGATCAGGATCTGCGGCCTGCCAGCCGAGACCTCTTCGTAGCGATTGATCTACCTAGAACAATCAATACGCCCGCACTTGCAATCGCAACATTCAATTGCCGCACCTTAAAGGACAACCAACGCCTACATGAACTAATATTCCTAGCAAAAGAACAAAACATATCCGTCGTCGCTATACAAGAGCATCGTAAGATTCTACCCACCAACTCATCTGTAGTCGATTGCCATTCAGGGTGGACAGCTCGCTTTGTTAGCGCCAGTAAATCAGGCCAGGGAGGAGTAGGTTTCATATACTATCACCAGAGGCGGAAC
The DNA here is from genome assembly GCA_900245855.1 of Calvadosia cruxmelitensis. Classification (NCBI taxonomy): domain Eukaryota; kingdom Metazoa; phylum Cnidaria; class Staurozoa; order Stauromedusae; family Kishinouyeidae; genus Calvadosia; species Calvadosia cruxmelitensis. The sequence goes on along the minus strand of OFHS01003200.1, from coordinate 10,482 downwards.
ATGCACTGTTAAGCTTCGATTCACCTCACCCCAGAATAGCAGAGAGCACCTTACAGCTACACCAAAGCAGAGTACATATTATCAACTGCTACATGCCTACTGCGTCTCAACCGTCATTGAACGAAACAAGCACATGCATTGATATCCTTGATCAGCTAGTGACCAATAAATCGCGTCGAGATGTAGTCATCATTGCAGGAGACATGAACGCTGACCTGCCAGACGACGGGAAACTATGCAAGAACAGACATCGCCATAGACAAGCAGTCTCTACTCACACTGACGCAATAGCTGATTTCTTAACAAGTAGCTCTTTTGTCGTCGCAAACGGAACACTGCGACAAAAACGAAGTCAGCTAGTTACCTTCTATGGGCCCCAAATAAGAAAAGCGCGTTTGGACTATGTATTCGTTCAAGACAAATGGGTCCGCCTGCTCAGAAAAGTGCGCACTTTCCNGTATGCGTTGCTGGAGGAAACAATTTCTCGAGTGAATGCAACGGGTAATCAAGATGAAATCATTATTCCTCCTCATCGCTTACGATCATCACTTCTTCGTCACTAACATCACAGGAGCTTGCACCAGAACTGATTGTGACGTCAGATTCATTTCTGATTTCCTGTTGTTCGCGAAGGCAGTTACTTGTTACAATGCTCGATATGAGTTCTCTAGATAGTTGTTAGGTCATCTTCTTTTGTCGCCTAAAACGAACATTGCAGTATGCTCACGTCGTCTCTTGACTGAACTATAACTGCAAGTTTACTCCTCTGGAATGCTATCTATGGTGCTTTTCCTCGATTTCGTCAACTCATTTTCTATTTCAATAGCAGTTGTAGAGGTTTCTGTGACAGGTAGTTTTAAATTGGATAGTCTTTCAACAAGAGTGACTTTTAGCACTAAAATTGGCAGCTCTGCTTCTGAAAGTTGTTATCTTAGTTCAACTGCTTTCAAGTTGGAAATATTTGCCTTCATTGCCTGCTCTTCATCGTATCTTGAACAAACTCGATTTTCGAGAGTCTATGTTTTCCGCTAAATTTTTACCCTGTTCTCAGCTGTTGGTCTTACTTGGGCCATCTTTTCCGTTTCACTAAGAAATAGTATTTTTCTCCCACTGACATTGTTTTGACGGTCTTCTACACTGCGTACTCGATGTCTTCCCGTGTTGATGAACAATGGAGCCATTATAAATTTTGCAAGACCTTTTTTTCCAACTCCATCTGGTAACCAATAGTCTATTCAATGATGTCGTTGTATGTAGCGTCGAATCTTCGCAAATCTAGCCGTCGTCTCAAGAGAAGAACAGCCCGGCGAGACAGCAATCACAGATATTCAGACGAGAAGCCTAGGTGCTGACGAAGTATCCTGACAATTGTACCTAAGATTCCTAAATCGACTCGCTGAATGTCAACTGTCTTCGCTGTTTGAAGAGTAACATTAGCTCAACCTCATACAAAGGAAACTCAAATGAATAAACACCAAATACCACGAATACCACTTTGCATAACGACCAAGGGAGATGTTGTGTTGAGCATTTCCTTGACATCTTCTTCTGCGATCTGTCACGAGGATGATTGGGCTGATCAGCCAAGTCTTCGGTGATAAATGGGGCATGTCTTGAATTGCAATTTGTCTTTGAGGACTACAGACATGGAAATCTGGTAGTTTTTCGATTTTAACTTTAACAACATTTTCATAACATTGCTGACTGTATGCATAGCATCAGGTTGAACATCAACCAAGAAATCATGCATTAGCAGCTTCATGAAGGAATATACGCCTTCACATCCCGATTACTCGCTGATTATTTCTCGACTAACACCAGAAGCGGCGTGTTGGTAGGCGATCCGAGATTTCTTTAGTTCGTCCATTGCGTTCAATGTTGGAGAGTAATCTATTTCTTTCTCTTCAAACATATCATCAGTCCGCATGGGTTGGCAACTTTGTAAGAATCTTCTGTTTCCCGCCCATACGTTCTTTTTGCTGCTTCGACAGGAAGTTACAATACGAAACACAGCGCCGAACTAACAACAAGGTTACAATAATGATTGCAAGAAGGAACAAACTTGCATGACTGTGTTCTCATATTTTTCAAACTCAATCTGGTAACCAGCAGTCTATTTTATGATGTCTTTACATATAGTCTATAATCGACATCTTGAACGTGTTGCTGCTTTCGTGTCGGAGTGAAGTATTTTTCGTTAATGAGATTCTGCTCTGATATGCTATTTCAAGCATTCACTGTACTTTTACAGTAAAATATATGCCCGTTTATTCCATATTCATTTATAAAAGGACAAAACTTTGAATGCAATTCACTTGATTTGATTAGATTAATATTGTGAATTCATGCAACTTTATAGTCATACAAATAGATTTCACCTCTCAGCTTGCACAAGCAACTCCCTCGGTATGCTCAAGAACCTTGGCAAAGGAAAAATTTACGGATCCCAGGATAGTGAAAACAATAGGTAAATATATCAGCCCTAATTCTGAAAGTGTCGCCTGCATGAGCATTGCTGGCAAAAGAGCGATTGATTTCCTCTAATTCGTTGATCAATAACTGTATGTGTGGCTGCAGAGAATGTGTTTTTCATTTCTGTCATTTGAATTGATTATACCAAGCAAGAATGATGCTTCATGACGAAACTTCCACTTCAGGTAATTTTAACACAGCGACCGACATCTGCCACATTGATATACGTTGGGACGATTTTTAACTGAATCTATTCCGTCAGTTGAAAGCAGACAGACAAAGTCCTGTTGCTTCAGCCTCGAAGTATGATTCGCGTAAAGTTATTTCATGCGATTGATGTATCGTAAGTCAGAGACGTTTTCTTCGCCCTTGCAAGGAACCAGGTGACTTTGAAGCGATAGTGGCATCTTCTTCGAAAAAGCATTGGCTTCAGTCTCGACATCAAAGGCAGATAATGGAATTTCCTAGCTGTTTGCTAGATAATGCAGTCAATTCTGCAAACGTGTTATTCAATCGGCTTTACTGCTATTCATCCTTCAGGTCAATCAATCGATCATAAATGAGTACATTAATGTCCTCAAATAAAAAATGCTTTCCTGGAATGCGTTGAAGATCTGCTTTGCATTCGCTTCAAAGTCACCTGCTTACTTTGCATTGATCTCTATCACTTCATCGACAAGGTTGCAAATGTTTTAGTTACTTTCCGTCTTTGCTCGAGATTGTTTAAAGAAGAAAATGTTTTAAACTGTGTTCTTTGGCTGGATTGGTTTGTATTTCCATCTTTATTTGCACCTACCTTTTTAAAGGAGAACGAAACCTTTCGTTGATAGCAGACGGCTAAGACCCAGCTTGTCTATTGAATATAGCCACTTGTGCTGTATGGTGAATGCCATCGGCTGGTGTGGTGTCTATTCGTGTTCAATCCTGCGTTAGCCTCCAGCCCGACTCTGCTATGCCTCTGGTGTTGATTCACAATCGGATGAATCGGTTGAGCTCGGGCACGTGCTTCAAACTTCTATTAGTTTTCCTTTGAAAATATATTTTCTATGCACGTGGGACATTCTTTTGTTGATTGCAAATGTCCTTTGAAATCTATGCAATAATCGAAGCATGCGTCAATGCAGATTACATCAGTAAAAGAGTGCTTGACGATCCTGCAGAATCGTTCTATGTGAGAGGAAGCGAGTCACTGGAGATTAACAATTTGCTAAGGCCAAGGTTTTTAGTAAAGTTTGATTTGCTCATTCCTGGACTAGACTAAAACAGTAGCAACTGCATCACCATGACTTTCTTTACACAGTAATTTGATAGTGTACTGCATAACGTCGATATCACATCTTTCGCAATTTGGGGTATCCAATGTGACTTCGTAGCCGATTATCTCATCTTCGTCACAAAATCAGTCATGCATTTCCTCATCTCCACTGATAACACTACTTCCCTCAGAATTTCAATAGTTTTATTAAATTACAACTGAATGTATGTTTTTCTTACTTTAGAAGAAACGTGTACTTGTCCACAGAATATCGTAAAATATCAGTAGATGTAATTGCGTAGTACAGTATTCTAATCCATTTGCTAAGCTGCAACTAAAGGCTTGTGATACCAAATTTACTTTTATCTTTGACTGTTTAACTGAAAAATACATTTTACTTGCAACTACCAGATTACTAAGGATGCTAGAAATAACTTGGCAAGTTTCCTTGTCAAGGACGAAAAATTGACCCTATAAACAGGCCAGCAAGTAAGACTTGTCAAGCTTTTGCAGTTTTCCTTTTTCTGGATCACGAAATACCGTCTTCCATTTTGAATTGGAAGTGCTTGGATGTTAATGTATTGGCAACCGACGGCGTCTTCAGCATGAGTAAACTGTCACTTGCTCTTGAATTCCTCGGACAATTTTCCCAGTCGTCATGTGTTCTAGGCATGCTTAAACATTCTTCCTTTAGAACCTCGTATATTGCTCCACAAAAAATGGTATCACAATTGAATTGGCAGAATGCAATATTCTAATGCCATACATTGAATACTTGTAAGATAGACCAGATGCCAGAAATCACAATGTCACGCATATCTTTTGCTCTCAGGTGAGTGCACCTTTCATGGATGTCTTCTTCTTTGGTAATAGAGATCGCTGTTTTTCAGCAACTAGTTAAACAAAGACGCTTCCATTCTGGAATAAACATTTGAACATGCTCACACATTTACGATGAATATTCTATTCACCATCGTCGCATAAGCTTCTCCATTGACTCTCAACAATCAACTGGATTTGTTGTTGAAACTATGTTCTTCAGTCGCTCCTATTTCTACTATCCAATTGTCCGCCTTTCCTTGTGCTTCTCTTCTTTCTTGCTTCGCCTACGGATTTATCTACCATTTGCGACGGCGACAATGTTTTCAGCTCAGAGCGTGCAAAAGCATATAAGTAGCGATGCCACATGCTAGCGACAAACGCTCCACGGACTTAGGAGCCATGACCCAGAACATCTTGAAAGACTAAGGAAATGCTTCATAATGAGGATGGTAGCCAGTATGCTTGCTATGGCAACACATGTCGTGCCCAGTGCCTTTGTCATTATTAACATCTTGTTCAGGAAACTTTGTTCTAGGAATTTCAAGTCCTGTGGTTTACCTTCTCCAGCAGTAAAAACCATATGAAAAATATAGTTTGGCTTCAATTTCGAGATGCAGCGTAGTACTTTAGGCCACATGCTAGCTTTGTAACTACGGAACAATGACATCTCATCGATATTGTATAGTAGCTCTAGCAAAGACATGTTTGCAAAGGCGTTGACATCGAAATTTTTATGTGTGGGCAGCAACTGCTTTTTCAGGACAAAACTAAAATATTCCATGCCTGAAATTGACTGAAGTATGACATTCCTGGGTGTCTTCATACGTGTTCAGGCGCTCTTTGGCAGTGAATAACATAAAAATGTTTTGGAAATATTTGCAGGATGCCGTCGGTTGCATTCTTGCTGACATTGCATGTTTTAGCCCATTCTCTCAGATCATCAGTGAATTCCTCAGCTGTGTTTTATTCGATTATCGCTGCTGGTAGACTTTCAATTGAAATTGCGTCAGCTGAGTCAACAGGACTTTCAGTTGTGATGTCTGCAGAATTTGATGCCATTCTTGTGTCTTGCGAGGTATTATCGATGTTGTTGTCTATCCTTTTCATTTCTCGACTTGTTCTCATCCATATTCGTTTGTAATCTTTGCGATACATCAATCTAACAAATTATTTATGGATTTTGCACGAATTTACCAAAAAACAAGTATTACAATTAATAGAAACATGTCTGTATTAATTAGCATTCAGTATTTACTTACACTTTTGTAGCAATCAGTCAAATGAATTGGCAAAACTACGTAATGAATCAAGTAACATTCACAGTTGCGCATCTACTTGCAATACTCCAGGCGACTATTAAGGATTTACCACATGGATTTCTATGTTTGGATTGGATTTCCAAACACGATTGACTTTGGGAGAACACGAGCACAGCGTAAGAAAACACGAGCCTTTTCTGAATCTCTTCTGTTTGGACCTCGCTGCATCTCCCCATTGCCCTGGACAACATTGTGCTGCATTCTTTAAGCTGGTCTGTTATCGACCGATGGTTATAATGCTACAGAGACTGCTCGTTGCGATGGCCAGAAATTGTCATAAAATGGCGGTTATTAAGTCCAGCGTTCGACCACAACGTTATTAACGCCCAGCGCCGTTACCAAGCTCGAACATGTTGCCCGTTACAAATAACTTTTTTCGTGGAGCAGAATAAAAATGTAAACAAATAATTAATATTCTATCACTACTCTATTATACGTGAACATTCATTGACATTGAAACAAAAACATACGGAAATTCGATTTAGGTTGTTCTAATCATTTGAAAGCAAACTCAGTATTGTCTTGAACCTTGCGTTTTCAGTATGCGTTTTTGTGAGTCAATAATGCCTTCGCACAGAAGCCACTAAACGCCGGCAAAAGTTCAGTTGAAGCCATGTACACCAAAAACAGCAGTACGAGCAGACAAGACAACTTCCTCAGAAAGTAAGCATAAACTTACCATGTTGCTTGAACTTTTTCTCAAATATTAAACCCGAGACAACTAAACATGCAACAAGGGCGACGTAATTAGCAATTGTCATCATCATCATCATCATTTGATCTGAAAAGTCCGATAAGTTTACAAGACTTTTTTGCATGGAGCAGATACATGATACATCATACAACAAAGTTTAAGATTACTGATGTTAACACTAAATAATAGCAGACGTATTGCATATAATAGCAGACGTACTTGATAATATATAGAGGGGAACTAACGAATAATTATAATTATATAAAAAGAAACAACTTCAATATTCTAAGTGCCCACAACAAAGATACTTGAATCCGCCCGGGTCAGCCACTTCCTTAATCGAAGAGGGCTATTACATTGTGTCCAGAAGCATTGAGGTTTCTCGTGTACAGCTATAATAAAAGCATTCGCGCTAATTCCGTATATATATAGGAGATGACCGTTTTACTCAGAGGAACCAATCCCGTTATTATGGTGCTTGCCAAGCCTCTCGCTCGCAGGCCAATTCCATGAAAACACCAGTGTTCATCGGTAATGATGGTAATGTTGAAAACTTTGAACGTTTTCTCAAGTATTTTTAAATATACTTTATTTCGTATATAGAAATACAATACTTGTTGGAAAACTGAAAATACGAACAGAATAAAATGATCTTTATAGCAAGGGTATCGACTTGGACTCGTACTATGTACGTAGTTTGACTTTACAGTCTGTAATAAAAAAAACTTGAACTTCCTCTATCCGCCTGGTATCTTTGCGACGAGACAATTGCAGGGGATGCACTCACAGTTTCCAAGACCTTGCCCTAATCCAGAAAATAGGTCGTAAGAGTGGCCTTGGGCTGAAAAGAAGCAAGAATGAGATCATAACGGGCTGTGAAGAAAATGCTACCTTTCCCGCATTTGCAGATTTCAAGAAGACCAGCATGCAAAATCTAAATCTTCTTGTCGCCCTGATTGCACGCATCTTATGCGGATGAATTGCTGGTGTTGTTTAGCTCCTTCACGAGAATATCAATATATGGCTGCAAAGGTAACGGTTCTATGCCACTATCTGATGAAATAGCAAACAGCAGTAAAGTGTACTCAAGTTTGGAATGACTTCACAGCTAAACTTCAAGACAGCTCCAGACATAGGCCACATTGACTTGCATTTGGACGCTTACTTGAAAGAGCTAACTCGGTCGATGGAGAAAAGAAGGCTTATACATCTTCGATTGCCATTGAAGAAAAGATCTTCGGTTATGAAGACTTTACAGGACGTCGTGCTTTGGGTGTCTGTTATTTTGTCGTCAGAATGGTGTGAACGGCATTGATCAGTTATGTCGAATCCTATCTTCCGGTAAAATGCTGCAGCCCTGGCTTCTGCCGAAAGTACTTAAGTGTTTCTCTGAAACTGCCATCCATCACTTTCGGTGTATGACAGGCGTCGTATATCTGGAATATGTCTTGATGTTGGAAGATTTTGAAATAAATTTACATATTTGTTCAATTGCTTTTACACTTAATTTATCTACCAGATTTAATGTACTTTCGCAGTTGTCCAGCAAAAAGATTGTTAGCTGGCAAAGTTGCCTTCTTCGTTTTCAACGACAGGAAAGTTGTCTTTTCTTGATGGAAGGATTGCACGAAAGCAAGTTGTTCGAGCAGCGATTTCCTGCAAAACAGTGCGCGTTTCTGAAGGAAACAATTTGTCGAGTAAATGAAGCGGTTGTTCAAGATGAAATAATCTTTCCTCCTCGAGGCTTTCCGTCATGAATTCTTTGTCACTAATATCACAGGAGCTTTCACCCGAACTGATTGTGACGTCAGATTCACTTCCAATTTCTTGTTGTTCGCGAAGTTAGTTACGATGGTCGTAATGAGTTCTTAAAATGATTGTTCGGTCATCTTCTTGTGTCGCCAAAACCGAACACTGCAATGTGATCACGTCGTCTCATGGATGAACTATAACTGCACGTTTTGCTCCTGGAATGCAATCTATGATGAATCTTCTCGATTTTGTCAACTCATTTCCGATACTTCAATAGCAGTTGTAGAGGGTTCTATGCCAGATAGTTTGGAATTGGTTATAACATTTCCACGAGAGTGGCATCGGGCCTTAAAATTGGTAGCTTTTCTTCGGAAAGTTTACATTTAGTTCAACTAGTAATTTCAAATTGGAAATAGTTGCCTTCATTGTCTGCTCTTGATCGTATCTTGAACAAACTCAATATTAGATAGGTCTTTCGTTTTCCGCTAAATTGTCATCCGGTTCTCAGCTGTTGGTCTTACTTGGGCCACCCTTTTCCGGCTCACTAAGAATTCATTCTTGCCTCCCACTGACGTTATTTTGACGATCTTCTCCACTGCGTACTCGATGACTTCCCGTGTTGTGGATCCATGGAGCCAAATTAAGTTTAGCAAGACATACAAAGCAATAATAATGGTTCATGACGAAATCTTACACTTAGGCAAGTGAAATATAGCTACAGATATCAGCCACCTTGATCTTCATTGGGACGATTTTCAAATGGATCTAATCCGTCAGTTAAAAACATTAGGCAAAGTTCTCTTGCGTCAACCTTGAAGTGGTCGTCATGCTACTGAAGCTCTTTCCTGCGATTGGTGTATCGCACGTCAGAGACACTTTCTTCGTCCTCGCAAGGAACCAGGTGACTTTTAAGAGATAATGTCATCTTCTTTGAAGAAAACATTCGCTCGAGTCTTGACATCAAAGGCAGATAGTGGAATTTCCGATCACATGATTCTTATAAAGGGCTATTGCAGATGGTGCAAACATTCCACCTTAAAGGCAGTGCAGTCATTTTTACAAACGTGATGTTCAAGCGGCAATACATCTATATAAACTCCAAGCGAGGTTATAAATGAGTAGATTGATGTCTTGAAGTGAAAATTACTTTCTTGGAACTCCTTGAAAATCTACTTTGCATTGACCTCAATCACTTCATCGACAACGGTTTTAGGTACGGATGCAAACTTTCCGGTTCTTTCCGTCGTTGCTCGTAACTATTTGAAGACGAAAAATATCTTTACACTGTGTTCGCTAGCTTCTATGTAAATTGAGAATAGCTATTGGTATTTGCCCCATTGGTTTGCATTTCCATCTTTATTTGCACCTATCTTTTTAAAGGGGAACGAAACCTTTCGTTGATAGCAGACGGCTAAGACCCATGTTGTCATTCTTAATATAGCCACTTGTGCTGTATAATGAATGCCATTTGCTGGCGTGGTGTATATTCGGCTTCGATCCTGCGTTTCGTTCTTGGGCTAGAAGAATCATCATGACTTCCTCTACATAGAGGTTTGACAGCGTACTACATAAAGTCGATATCACATCTTTCGCAATTTGGAGTATCCATTGTGACTTCGTAGCCGATTATCTCATCTTCGTTACAACATCAGTCATGCACTTCCTCATCTCCACTGATAACACCACCCCCTGAGAATTTAATAGTTTTAATAAATTACTTCTTGTTCAACATTCTGACGGGCTCATTTAGCAGCCTTGTGGCTTACAACAGTTTGCAGCCTTTCATTCTCAGCGAAAATAGCTTGATGTGTCAATACAAACAACTGGAGGTAAATTTTTCTCATTTTAGAAGAAACTTGTACTTGTCCACATAATATCGTAAAATATTAGTAGACGTAATTGCATACTACAGTATTCTAATCCATTTGCTAAGCTGCAACGGAAGGCTTCTGATACAAAAAATTACTTTCACCTTTGACTGTTTAACTGAAAAATACATTTTATTTGCAACTGCTAGATTACGAAAGATACTAGAAAGAACTTAGCAAGTTTGTTTCCTTGTCAAGGACGAAACATTTATCGTATAGACGTATAGAACGCCAGGACTGCCATAAGTGTGCAAATTACATTACGTTGGGTGCTTTGGTCATTGCGTGGGGTGCTTCCGC
>OFHS01003199.1:0-17808 GCA_900245855.1 Calvadosia cruxmelitensis | reverse complement strand
CGGAGGTGGTGTGGTGCCCCAGCTACCAAGATCACCGATGATGCAACCAACCGACGACCCATACCAGTACAACAACGAAACCAGCCAATGAATTTAAGAAGTCAAAATGATGGCCGTCAACGCGCCTCTGGCATACGGCGAAATTGATGATGATGTTAATACAATTTAAAAAGAATATGAACATTATTACAGGTACTTCAAGAGTTTCTTCAAGATTTAGACAAATTTGTTGGTTCATATTATGAAATGAGTAGCATGCACAAATATGACCCCATTTAGTAACGCTCCTTGAGTGTAAATAATAGCGACTTGTAATTTCTTTGAAATAAACCAGAAAAATATTTTATGGACAACCTAGGATTTTAACCTGTATCTCTAGAAACTTATATCAGTGTCTTGTTCCAGAAACCTATTGACTCTGATCAGAGAGTACAACTATCTTCTCATTACATACATGTGTAGGCCTATCTTATTTTGTTGGTCTGCCTACAATATAATGTATACCTTTGTCCTTAACTGTTACTTCATTGCATAGGTCAAACCTGTATTAGCGGCCACCTCTATAGAGCAGCCACATGTGTATAAAGGTCACTATTGCTACACGAGCGCAAGAGGAGAACACGTTTGTGTGATTTTCGTTTCTCCATCTATGGCCCAAAAATTTGGAACAGTCTCGATAGTATTTTAAAGGATTGTAATTCCGTCGATGATTTTAAAAGTTTATATTTTAAAATTTATTTTAGTCACCGAAACGGTGTCTTTTAAATACAGTTTATAGTAATGCTGTAAGATGATTTGTAAGTTGCTTTTATTACTATTAACTATTGTTGTATGAAACTGTTTGAAGAGGGCCCCAAGGGAGACAAACCTCGCGGTTTATTGGGCATACCCTCATAAAATAAAGATGATGATGATGATGACTATTCATAACCCATAAATGACACTTTCTATAGAAATCAGCCTGGACAGAAATTCCACCTGTCTGCAAAGGTCATTTTCCACCGTTCCAAAGGGTGACCATTATAGACAGTTTTCACTGAAACTGTTCTCTTTTCTTATTCTTCTCAATCACATTGCCAGTATGTTATGTGTGCCGTTGCAAACTGGAATGCAAACTTGATGAAGTGAGAATACATTTACGGAATGATTTCAACTATTCTGTTTGCTGACCTCAAGAGGAAGAAGCTGTCCACAGAAAATGTAGCATTGCTGATTGGCAGAAATGTAAATCTGTTCACCAAGGTCTCAAGGGTGGCAACATTGTCTGGGAAAAACAACAACATTGGATTAAAATCAAGAATTTAATGGTTTGATTCAAATAGAAAGCAATGAATAGAGTTGCCAGAGGTTCCATTTTTCCAGAAATGCTCTGTATTTATGTGTCATGCAGTGCTAAGATTTTCTGCCCAATTGGGAAAAGGTTGCTTTTCTATGTGGCCAGGTAATCAGTTTGACTGTTTGCCGTTGTGAGACACAGATAGCTGTTGCATTCTCAGCGATATAAGGGTAGATGATGTATGATATAGACGTTCCTTACACAGTCATAATTGGTCCGAATAGATGACAAGGTAATACGACCTTGTCGTTATCTTGGCAGTATGTCGTTGTGCTTATGAACATATCTATCGTATTACCTTGTCGTCTATTCGGATCAATTTTGACTGTGTAAAGAACGTCTATATCATACATCATCTACCCTTATAGCGTTGCAAATACAACAATAGCCTTGCATCGTGTCGCAAAATTCACAAACTAGAGAGCTGTTCTGGAATTTCCCGATACAATCTGATTTAATTCTGAGATGTTCTGATTTTTCTCGATCCGATATCAAAGATGGTGAAGTGGTATTTGTCTGTATGATAGGGTCTTCAGGATATCAATACTACACTATTATTTAGCAGCACAAAACAATGGTGTAAACTTCCATACATCGGTTCTGATACAGTTGAAATATTGGCATAATTATCGTTACCAATTTCAAGTACTGACCCAAAGATGACTGAACCCAATGTATCAAACATCACTACAGGTTAATATCACCTCGGATAATATCACGTCTTGGTTATTGTCACGGAAAGTGAAATTCCACTGGCCAGTCCCTAAGTTTTTCTCTTATTCTACTCGGCTAATATCACCTCAGATATTGTCACATCTCGGTTATTATCACGGATTTCCAAAGGATTTTTATGTTTACACTCGCTTATTGTCACGTTTTCCGTGATCTGTTGCCTTGTTTGAATTTTGGAGGCGCCGTAATTGTCGTGAAAGGAAAGTTTGATGAAGTGTTTTTCATTGTGTTTGCTTCATTGGGCGTGACAAATCAAAGAAAATGAGTCTTGTGTTGCTAAAATCTCTACATAGTAGCTCTGTTTGATGTTGATACAGAGTTTGCTGTCCTATGGCCTGCCTGTTGCTATTGTTTGAGCTGTTCCTGCAAAATTAGAAGTCTGAGTATGAGACTCGGTTATTGTCACGACTCGGATAATATCACGTTTTACGATTTTCCCGAGGGTGTGATATTAACCGAGTTACACTGTATTTCAATTGTAAAAATGACATCCTAATTATTGTTATACAATTGTAGTAGGGTATACAATCACACTAACGAGGCAGACTCGTTGACCAAGAGCAATCACATAACAATTACAACAGACGTATCCCATCACATTTCTTACATTGAACTAGCCTCCACTTCATGTCTGTCTCGTTATGATATTCGTCAAATGTAAGTGCATTGCGATGTTTATTTGTTACAGTCGTCGTAATCAGCTGAGTATTTGTTTATTAATAAAGATCTCTAGTTGAGAAAAGAGCATCCTACTAGTTGTATCGTTAAGTCATGAGGGTAACGGGGGACATTGATCAAAATCTGCTTTCGTTTTCACTCGATTTGTCTCAGATCAAGAAGTAGGACGCTTGGCGACAGAGCCTTCTCTATCTCTGGACCAGTTGTGTGGAACTCTCTGTCAAACGAGATTCGAGGCTCCCCAACGTTGGACTGTTTTAAGACACGACTGAAGACCCACTTTTTAAAATGGCATATGCGAAAGAAATGTCGTTTCTAATTTGAATCACCTCAGGAACAGTGCGAGAAATTTTTAAAGTACCTGTAGATATAGTTTGATTTTAATTCTAATTAATATGATGGTAAAAGTACATTTTAATTAGCTTTAAACTCTTTACCATAGATAAGTTGTTTTGGCATTGGTGCTTGGTTTTGGTGGGAGCTGCGTACAAGCGAATAGCAGAAATTGGTTTGGTGGGGTTGCTTCCCCGCAAATGGCAGTAGTCGAGATAACAAACCTGTCACCACAACCAAGCACCAGTCACCAGTCACCAGTTTTAAAGTAAGGTAGAGTTTAGGCCATGATGCATGTCAGCGCTTTAGAATATTTGTACAGTTTTAGCGCTCTATAAATTCTTGTATTATTATTATTATTATTATTATATGTGTTCAGTTCTGTTCAATTTATACAATATGTTCGTTGTATACTATGTTATTATTTTGCTATGCGGCATTGTTTGGACCGCACTGCCGGACTGGTCAGAATAGAATATATCGCATCTAGGACGGTTAGACGTTTCCCGACGGAAGACTATTACCACATTCATACTATTACTCTCATTATTATTGAAATTATTATCACACAGTTGGTTTAATATTATCATTGTCTTATCTTCGCAAATTCTCACATTGTACGTATCAACACTATTTGCAGTTTATAATACATTATAATATACACCAATTTGATGAATATCATAACATGTTTTCGCCGAAGATAGCTCTGATTATTGCTACATTCATTGCACCACCTTACCCATTAACGGTGCACTGAACATGATGCTATGTCCAAGCACAACCCATGACATACTGATCATTCTGATCCCATGTAGTGACGTAATCGCGCCGACAGGAACATTGGTGTTCATTATCGACGAGCAATTCTTCAGCATTGAGAAGCACAGCAAAAATTCAGCAAATCGGCCTACAGACAGAAAACAGTATAAAATATGCGACACTGATTGACCTTTGACTGCAGTCAAACCTGTGTTAGCGGCCACCTCAATAGAGCAGCCATTTGTGTATAAAGGCCACTCTTCGTAACCTCAAAATGACACTTTCTATAGAAATCAACCTGGACAGAAAGGCCACCTGTCTATAAAGGTCATTTTTCTCAGGTCTCAGAGGTGACCGTTAGAGACAGGTTTCACTGTATTTTATTTTCTTAACTAAATTACTTGTTTTAGACAACAATTTGAGGATAAAGGGACTAGTTCTACTGTGAAACCTGTCTTTAATGGTCACCTTTGGGACCTGAGAAAATAACCTTCATAGACAGGATTTCCAGTTAGGTGTTCCACGTTCAACTCCCGGTCCAACCTGATACGTATATTCGTTGTGTCTTATGTGGTTTAATTGTCAAGGACCCTAATAGAGACAAGTTATTGTCTTATTGGGCTATTACATTTTTGCATTTACATGTAGTCAAGTGCAGTTACATTACTTGTAGGAATTCAGCCAACACAGGTGTGTGCCACCATACAAGGCTACTCTCAGTCTGCAAAGCCAAATTCTTGTTCCTGAATAGCACACGCTGCAGTATTTTACCGACAGCAATGATGATGATTTGACAACAAATGATAAAATTAAATTATAATTATCATCAATACTGGAAACTAATATAATAAATCATTAATCATTAATAATCAATAATAATTATATCAATATTTAAGATTAATAATTATGATGTACCGTGCTTCTTTGGTCCGGTTTTAGGTATTCCATCTACCGCACTGATAATTAATGCTTCTGTGGAGTCGTCTGGTTTCGTCATCCAGCCATCCACAAGCTGAAAGAGTGTAGCGATGACACCAAGGGCGACTAAAATACAGATGATGACACTGAAATAAACAAAGACGCATCTTAGAACATGACAGATGACCGATTGGATAGATTGCCTTAAAACAAAATAATAAGAGAAATCCGACCCACATGCGTACAGTGAAACCTGTTTATAAAGGTCACCTCTCTGGGACCTGAGAAAAGTGACCTTTATAGACAGGTGACCTTTCTGTTCAGGTCGATTTCTATAGAAAGTGTCATTTTGAGGTTTCGAAGAGTGGCATATATTCACAGGTGGCTGCTCTATAGAGATGGCCTCTAATACAGGTTTGACTGTAATAATACAAATATAGCATCTATTACAAAGTGTGTTTAATTGTCAGCTTATGCTCCATTTCAACATTTCAATGCTTACTGTTAGCTATGTCTGTATTTCAGCCTTTCTCTTTACTGGACAATGCCCTATATATTAAAACAGTTTATAGATATAAATCAGCAATCGCTGTCGATAGGTAGGAAATATGAAAACCTAGGAATTGTATGATAAAGTAAAAGAACGTAGAAAATAAAGGCTAAGTAGTACTTAAAATATATCTGACAAACACTAAGTTAATTTAAAATAGCATAGCTTGCATTGATCATGTAAAAAGCTACAACCAAAGTACTTTAGGGGAACTGTCTTTTGTATTCTTACAAGAAAACGGGTTTAATACTCTTGTACTTTGGCCATCATTCCTTACAACATTCCAACCTAATTTATATGTTTGATAAAACTGTCAATCCACTTCGTAGATGCCTGATGCTTCGATTAATACATATATTTATGATATATATTTTGAGACAATTTCCACTACCTTAACAGTGTGACTAGTGCTTGGGTATGGTGACAGGTTGGACGTTCCATCGCGGTTACGGTCATTGGCAAGTAAGTACAATCAAACCTGTGTTAGCAGCCATCTCTATAGAGCAACCACCTGTGTATAAAGGCCATTCTTCGTAACCTCAAAACGACACTTTAAAGAAATCAACCTGGACTAAAAGGCAATCTGTCTATAAATGTCATTGTTCTCAGGTCCCAGAGGTGACCATTATAGACAGGTTTCACTGTACAGTACTGATTATTCACCTTGTGACCACGAAGCCTGGAGTAGTCTTGTAATGAGGCTCACAGATCACGGGAGCACCATATAATTGAGTAAAACTACCCGTTCTGCTCCAAACAATGTTTATATGCAATGATGAGGTGTTAACAACTGCAAGAAAAAAATACATCATAATGTTTTTAAATAATATTCAGCATTATTTGTTTAAAGGGAAAACAAATACTTGATGCAGCATAAATGTGGTGCACATACCATACAACAATAGAAATTACTTGAAATTTACATAAAGTTACATATCAATACTTGAAATTATCGAATATACATTATCAAAATATCCTCCTATGCATAATTTAGCATGCTTCAAACACACACAAAATTTACTCAACTTCAAATGTAATTTCAGCATTATTATATGCTAGCATTACATAAATAGAAGACTGATATTGAACAGTAATTGCTCAATGTATCCAAAATTTAAAGTGCACAGGCAACAAAAAATTCAGGCCATTATTTGTTATTGAATAAATTGATTTTCACGGAACAGTAATTAAGAAATATAAAATAGCTTCCCGTGTATCATACTCAAATAAAAACATGCTGGATGCATAATGAAACTTGAGAAATATGTGATAAAAAGAAGCCAAGTGTTTATATATTTTAACTTTCTCTCAAAACCCAGGGCGTTTTTGCTAGAGTATACTACAGAGACGAATTATTTTATGTTTCTTTATAAAATGACTAGTGTAAGATACTGACAGACCACACGTAGGTATCAGTCGTCTAGACAGTATATTCAGTGTCAGCAATAAACAACAAGAAGATGACCGAAGTCAGTAAAAGGTAAACACACTCTGACGAGCGGTAACATGCATGCGTGAATATCCTTACATACGTCATGCGCATGCGCTTACGATACACAACAATTAGCCTGTAATTTCATGATTTATGGTCACGAAAATCTGATGACATTTGGTATATTCGAGAAAGACGCTGAAAACTGATAACGTAAGAGTGTGCTATCCTCTACTACCAGTTTGCAGAGTATGTTTCAGTGTCCGGTCAGATACTTCATGATTTTCAATTTATCTTTCAATGACATCAGCAATGTTAGCATTAAAATCAAATAACGAATGATGTGTTTGCTCATAATGACATTAGGATGGGGTCTGTCATGGGAATAAAACTTGATAGTTAGCACACAAATAATAACATGCTTAATGAGATGAAACATTTCAATTAAAGGAATTAAGTCATTCAAGTAAATCAATAAAGATATAATTATAACAAATATTTATTTGATTCGGGGGTCGCATTCTATTCTCAATAAAATTGTGCATACGTTTCAGTGCCATATCAACCAAATGGAAAACGTCATCTCCTGAGCATACTTTTGGGACGCAGAGTCCAATTGTTGGAGCAAATCCAAGCTGAAATACAGAAACTCATATCAGAAAACAATGCAAAAATTCATGTAGACGCTTCCCTTTAGCCAAAGAAACTAAATGCTGGAACAACATTTTTGGTACAAAAGTTTCAATTAAAAGACATTAGTCTAGGAAGGTAGTTTCTCGAAACAATGATGTTGTACAGTCAAACCTGTATTAGCGGCCACCTCTATAGAGCAGCCACCTGTGTATAAAGGCCACTCTTCATAACCCCAAAATGACACTTTCTATAGAAATCAACCTGGGCAGAAAGGCCACCTGTCTATAAAGGTCATTTTCCTCAGGTCCCAAGGGTGACCACTATAGACAGGTTTCACTGTAGTCTGAGACTCCATAATTCAGATATAACAACTTAATATTATACAGAACAAGAGCTTATTTTAGATAAATCCAAGGGGCCTGGACACTTATTCATCCAGGACCCTGGGGCCAGTACCATGACGACGGTTGATGTTTATTATCCTGCGATATATGTAGCCTACTATTCTATTAATACAAAACAAAGCTGTAGCAGTTTCCAAAAGAGCTGTATTTTAAAAATTCCAACGAAAACCATCCGATGATAGTTTGAATTGGATTTCTTGTGCTATTTTTCTTTTAAAATGAAGGAATTTGGAAAAATAAGGTTCTGGAGTTTTCCTAGTACAGTCAAACCTGTATTAGCGGCCACCTCTATAGAGCAGCCACCTGTGTATAAAGGCCACTCTTCCTAACCCCCAAATGAAAGTTTCTATAGAAATCAACCTGGACAGAAGGTCACATGTCTATAAAGAGCATATTCCTCAGGTCTCAAAGGTGACCATTATAGACAGGTCTCACTGTATCCAATTATGGGTACTGACTACTGACGATTGACAGGAAATTAATAATCCAATAATGTTTATCCCAAATGACATCATGTTGTCAATTTCTATGGGTAAACGAACAGCTTTTGGTTTTCAATCTTGATCGTCTTGTTCATCATCTTCTAGTGAAATGTAACATCCAACCAAGGAGGTATGGCAAAGGAAGTTTCAATTGCCCGTCAAAATTGACACAATGTCGTAATTTGGGATTGGTGCTATCGTGTCAATCTTACTAATTGCTGACCGTGCTATTCTGGAGTTGAAATTCTGCTGACGTGGTACAGAAATGTGAGCTTTCAATATCCTTGCATTGGTGGAAGGAGCCGAGCATCAGAAGATTGCCACGCAATACTCCAGCCCCAGGCTTGCCCAAGGCATCAACATCTGAAAACAAATGCATTAGTTATGTGAATTGTTTCTATCAAATTACACTGCAAAAAGAACCGTGGCTGTTGTTGGCAATATTTACTAACTTAGAAATTTCTTCTCCATTTTACTAAATGGTAACTATTTGGATTACTCAATGACTACAAAATGGCAAACACTTTTTGATGGCACAATATTTTTGATCTTAGGGGTGCTTCGTAACAAATAAGTCTGAGTTACTGTGCAACAAAACGAATCGGATTACGTGAATATCGGATAAAATGAAATGAATTTGCAATGAGTGACACTGATGCTAAGCAATGTTGGTCTCCATAAATTTGATAAGTTAATCCGGTATTCTAAATTTCACATAAAGCGGAATCCTAATAATCAGATTCAACTGTATTTCTGTAGATTACACCCAATCCGATTATAATGGATACATTCTGAAGACTTTTGTCTTCGTGTATCGACGCAAAGATGTCGCAAAATCACCTGCAAAGGCTGCAATGCTTCAATAATGCATGCTGGCCTTACAAAAAAAAAACAATATTTTCTACTTACATTGCACGGCGCTTCCGTTCAACTGCTTACTGGCGAGTTCCATCAATACTCTCAACGCTTCGACCATACAAGGAGCTGTGATGTTTTCAACATTTGCTGATTTGATCGAACGAATGAGCTTCGAGGCAACACCGATGGAATCACTTTGCAAAGCTGCTACAAACTCTTCAGCAAGTTGTGCCTCGTCGAGAGAACTTTCGGTGCTTCGAAATAAGCAACACAATATCACAAAACTGTAAACTAAAATTCTTAACGATGGGATGCGAATCATATTCGTTGTATATAATCTGGTCTCGAATTTGTCCTAAATGATTTCCTTGCTGCAACCAGGCAAATTGTTTGGCAAATTAGCCCACGAAGCATTATTGTTTATTTTAGTTTACCCCGCAATTCATTAGCACGTGATCACACATCACCCCCTGATTGTTGTGGGACGGGGGTGGGCGTTTCTAAACCAACACCAATCCGAACGCCGCACAGAAAGATAACTTAATGCAATTTCTTTCCTTTTAATTCCAATTTCAACATTGAAATTTAAGTTTCTCCATTAGAAAAGATTTCTGGGTGAGGTCTGTGCTTTGAAATTATACAAGTTCGCGTTTATTTTCAGTTTCGGTCGTAAATTTCAAGCATGATTTTTTTATGTCAAGCATGTGCTATAATCATCCTACGAATATCGTGCGACGATTGCAAATTTGCAATTTCATTATTTCTCTGGCCTGAAACACCCCGCCTCTTGACATAAAACCGATGACACGATGGCGATGAATGAGAATTCTTTTTCTTATTTAGAAGGAACTGATGTTGAAGTTTTTCGTTTCTCTAGCGTACCGTATGTTAGCAATGTGGACCAACGAACCCTTTGAAAGTAGCGAGGATTTTTCTACATAATTTATGGACTATTTGACGTTTGGTAGAAGACAATACAATTAGCGCGTGCGCTGGTAATAAACTGGGAAATTTTAGAAAAATAAACTGATTAAATCATGATAATCTTTTATGCTCCTGGGAGCTAACTTATCTTAATAATCCGAATATAACTTAGAAATGTAGTAAAAGCTTTGATTTGTGAGAAAAAGCGTTTTAATTACCATTAACGTTCAACGTATTTACATAACAGCATGGCGTTCATGATTATCTTCATGATTCGACGTTTATGTGTTGTAACGTACAAGTAAGAGTTGTCCATAATATCTTGTCAATAGAGGATCTGCAAGAGCTATAATAACAGAACATTTGAAACCCCAGAGAGTGACAAAGAACTTTCTAATTCCTGCAAGGATCTATAGGGTCATTCCGCCGGGTCACATAATTATACGGTGTTCTTTAGCTAAACCTGCTGGTTGTAGAACAACTTGGATTGCCTTCTGAATGTTTAACATTTCTCCATGTTAAATAACATTCAAATAACATTGCCCTGTGACGTAATATTTATCGTCTTGTTGTGTTTAAGTCTGGATACTGATCCACTTGGTCATTGTCAGTACCTCTGGTGACCTCTAGCCAACCTCGTTGTCATGTAATAATTAGGAAACACCGAAACAGTAAGTAACGAGGTAGTTCAAAGAATATAATATTATTTCATCCATTTTCAGGGTAGACAGTTTATACAATGATACATGGTTATAATTATTAAAGCTATACAATCAAAAATAGTTCAATTTACGTGCTACGTACTTCCTGTTCAGATTTCTTAACAAAATCCATAAAGGAAGTTATCTTGCTGCATTTAAGTATATGATATCTATCACATGCACTGTTCTTACATTCTTTACATATACAAGTATCTGTAGGAACGTGGTATCCAGATGTCAAACATAAGTGATGGTGAAATCCATGTACAGAAAATCTTGTAAAATAATGACGATTTGGCTGATTTCGGCAAGCATCCAACCAAAAGACTTTAAAGCAGGGACTGCACGATATCCATCACTGAAGAGTGAGTCATGTTTTGAAGAACGGATTGAAAGCGCTTCAGCAAGAGATGCTGGATTGAAAGGAAAACAACGAGGTGATTTGCAACACAGTCTCTACTGCACGCCTCTCAATCGATCCTTGTGCATCGCAAGCCGTATGCGTCGCAACTAGACTATATGCACGATGCGGAGGTATTTTCATTCCCCACCCATTCCATTTATTAGTTGTAATTGTAATCATTCCACTGCTTATCAGTGTGACTGATGCTTGGTTGTGAAAGGGACAGGTTCTGCAGTTTTGCCACCTTGTGATCGCTTGCTTGCACCAGCTACAATACGGCAACCCCAACCAACAAAGCACCGATGCCAATACCTCTTATCTGATGGCGATGAGTTGAGCCATAGGTTTTCAATCATATAATCTCTGAATAATGATCTAAACTCTGCGAGCTTATGGAACATATGAGCATAAAATAACCCAGAAAATATCCGAAGGGTAGTTAGAAGTCACGAAAGAAAAAAATTAAATTAACACAGCATGTTACAATTCCTCTGTGTAATGTACGATAGTAATAGAGACGAGAGACAATAGGAAATGACTATCTTGAATATAGCAGATATACAGTTACAGTACAAGTTTGCCGGGCACATCACTTCTGTCTGCACATGCGCAGTTGTTACTCGTACTATATCCACTTGCTTTGTTTAATTATATTCACTTGAGCTTGGGCTTGTTGCAGCTCGCACACGCAATCATGTGTCTCCTCGATGTCACCACCCTCTCGAACATAACACTCTGCAGGACTCAATATAGCTAGCAAGCTTCAAAAACTCGCTCATATCCTAAAGACCCACTTCTTCACGAGTCTATATATGACATCGCTCATCAAGGAAAACAGGCTCAAGCTATATATATCCTTATCATCATCACAAGTACACTCCAATCAAATTTTATTTTCATCAGCTACAGAACAGGGAAACCTTGTTAGTACAGTATCATTATGGTTTTCCAGTCAAAAATCGTGATAATAAGTGCTAATAAGCGGGTTGTGACATTAAGAGGGTACAACTAGTTGATTTAGACAGAGCTTGGTTCTCAGACTGAAGTGCAAGCTAGTCATGACATTAACCGGGGTGATAATAACGGGGCGCCATTGTAACCTGTTTACTGGTTTTAATAATTTCATCATTCCGCTTGATGTCGTGCGACAACTGAGGCTTCAATCAAGTTTTGTTACAACAGAGATTGTGGCTATCCGATTCATTGAATCCATTTCTTCCATTATACAATACAGATACAATGTCGGTGTTAGCTTACGAACATTGTTCTCTAAGTTGCCATAGTGACATTAGGACATCCCGGCGTGCAACATTGTTTCTGAATAAGTTCTAGCACAGCATGTTGTCTTCTTTGAAATGATTTTGGGATGAAGTTTTTGAAGGAAAATAATTTCAAGCATGACGAAATGCTTAGAACATTCGCCAATGAAGCTGTAACCTCATGTGGAGTGTTTTATTTCGCAAATAGAAAGAGAAATTTCTCTGTTCGACACGGCTGTCACGAGAGGAAATTTGTCAGTGTAATATACTGATGGTATATATCATATACTGTGACGGGTTATCATGCGTTAAAGATCAACGGATACGATGAAGCCTACATTTACTCCAAGGTAAATTGTTGACGTTAGAAGCTAATTCCAATGGATACGAAATAGGTTCAAAACAAGGAAGGATAGGTTGTTTTGCTAGAATGGAAAATAATGTTAGTTTGCCGGGATCGGAGATGGATAGAATTGAAGTCTGAACAGATACGCTAGATCAAATTTATCTTATTTATAAGCAGTTTCAGTTTCAATTCAAGCAGCCAGTCAGTTAAACTGTGAGATGTCTCGCTTGCTTTCTCCATGAGAAATAACTCGAAGAATTGGCATTCGTTGATTGAAGCGACTTGAACATCGACAACTGGTCCAAGTCTATCGATAACAGAACATCATTAGAATACGCAAGGTTTATATCTGCTTGTTTGTTGGTTGCTGTCTTAGATGCTTCTTTCACATAATCACTACACGAGTAAGTTTTACCATCGACGATAGACATCTTTGAGATTTGTTCCGTTCGTGTCTGGGGTTCAAACTTTTGAAAGCTGCGCACTGTAAACATATTTTCTAGCCAAGAACTATTTTCCTGATTCTAGTATCAACTTGCTAAAACCAAGACTTGGTCTCTGGAAGAACAATAGCAATATTCATATTTGGCTTAATATTTTATGGCTTACAACGTGGACAAGTATTTATCTACTAGATTTGAGAATAATATTCCTTGAAATGATAAATTTTGCTCTACCATATTTGTACAGTGCGATTGTTATATCTCATCCCAGTGGTTGTGATCACCGCCTAATAGCGCGCCCTCAAGATCATTCAATTTTCGTTGTTGGATGTAGAGATGTTTCAAGCTACGTGAAAATATGTAAAAGAAATTTAAGATCATGAATTAAACTTAATTGCTGTAGTTATAGCCGCCGCTTTTTATTAAATGAAGAACGTAATCAAGAAGTCGACAGTAGGGTTAATTGGATTTAAAAGACTTATCAAATGATTAAAATATAGCAAATGGCTGAGCTTGTGATAAGTTACAAGCAACACGCAATCAATAATGTTATCTCTCTAAATGTTCTCGTTATCTACATTTAAAGATCGTCGACATATTCGAAGATATTGAGTCTTGCAGTTGTTACCCTCGTTAAGTCTCGATCCTGTATGCTCTTAGCGTCGGTGTTGATCAAATCATTACTGGTAAATTAGGGGCGCAGAATTTTTAATTCTGATATCATGATGAACGATATAGTATTCTGCCGATGTTTTCTATCTTGCTGGTATTTATTTATATTAGCCTGTCGCGGTAGTTGTTCTTTCCCCTTTCTCTACGTCGCTGACTGAGTTGTTCTTCATTGCAGATCTTTATCGTCCATTCTGACGAGGACGATTTTTTTGGCTTTCCTGCTGGTTGTTTGCACTGAAATTGCCGATGCCACATGTATCTCTGATGGGTACAATACCAACTGCGTCTTCAAGGCACATACATGGAGTTCTGATGCAAATATTTGCGATGGTGCGACAATGAAAACAGGAGATTTCAATGGCGACCATAAAAAAGATATCATATGTATCTACGACATTGTAGACGCCAATGACTTCGAGATTCGTTTGTCGCGACCAACATCAACGTACGATGGTATCGACTTCACGGTGGATTACACATGGTGCAACTTCCCCACCGATGCTATTCTGATCGGTGATTTCGACGGAGATCATCGATCAGACATCTTGTGTCATAACGCAGCCGGTACCAACCAGGTCGTCTTCAATGAAGTAGGTCACTATTTTAGTGAGCCTTTTATCTCGGATGCAATACAGTTTGACACCGATCCCCTTTGCCCCGACGTCAGCAACTCACTCCACGTGGGAGACTTCGATGGTGATGGCATTGACGATCTCCTGTGTCACGACTCGACGGATGGTCATGTATCAATCACGTATGGCAGGCATCATGTCGGCCGATTGAAAAGACACATCTACCCATTCATCATCGACAGCACTTACACGCATCCTCCTGACGGAGCTGCCGTTGCAATGCCATTACACATCTGTAATCAAGCTAATGATAAAATCCTTATTGGTGATGTTGATGCAAACGGTAAGGAAGATATGGTGTGCTACAATTACGCGACAGCCGAGTACACAGTCGCGCGAATGGATCACTACGGAGCGTTCGTAGCGGATCAAACCATCACGATCACGACAGCATGCGATGATATCAACGACGTTTACCTTCTTCAAGGAGACAATAATCATCGCAAGGATCTCTACTGTCAAGTGGGGGCAGTTCCCAAAGTCATCCTACATGCATCGGGAACGTTGGCTGATGTGTGTGAGGTAGACACTCCTGAAGTCGGTTCCGTCTGTGCCAATGATCTCATTTTTGCTGACGTCAATGGAGATGGAAGAGATGATCATCTATGTTTCACATCAGCAGCACCTTCGCAATTGGATGTAATTTACAACGAATGTGTTTAATGTTTCATTATCATTGTCGTCATTTTGTATTGCACATGTTGTCAGCGCTTTGGCTGGCCACTGCTATCAATAATCATTACAGTCTGCACAAGAATGTGTTGTGTTGTGACCCGCGTAAAGATCGCATACGGTTGATGCAGTTTACGCATTTTTCTCGTCACCTCTACATATGCCTATCTAATGACCACCTGTCTAAAACAGCTGTTATAATTCAATTACTTCAATGATGTTTCAAGGGACAATTTAAACCAGGGAAAGACTCAGCAAGCAGACTGCAAGCACAGTAACCTTTTCCCACTAGAGTTCGGCAAAAATGCCGGAAATCACATCTATCCTCAACCAAGAAAAACTCGTTAATGCCTACATACCAGAAACTACATATCACTCCAGACTCCATAGCTCAAAGAACAGAAGAAGGTTTTGAGTTTACACAACTTCAAATCCTATAATCTCAGCCCGTTTTTGTAAATAATAAACAGCGGAGAAATCTTTCAATCCACCATAATAAATGACTTAAATTTCCCTGTTGTGGGACAAGCCTAAGTAACAATGTATAGTACCACGTTCCATATCCGTTTTGCACATACAACATTGATTATGCTGGCCCAAATCTCAGACAACTGTCAAGCGAATTGAAACTATACGCAGGAATGACATTAGCTGCGCTTCGTAACAGCCGGCTTAATTTCAAGAACAGTTTAAGCTAGTGTAATTGTCTCTGTAGCATAACAAAATAGGCAGCTATTAATATCTTTATAGTCAAGCATGACTGTGCAACGTTACAACGCTGCCAGTGTTTTGGGCACAATCTCCTTAAGAGGTTTCCTTATTGATGAGATTTTTAATTTGTGAATAGTTAATCAGGTTTTAATTTTACTTTTAAATAGCAAGTTTTAGTAGCAATTATTGTAATCATTTCTAGAATATTTATATAGTTTTCAATTGCATAGAAATGAATTATTATTAATTATTAGACATTTTCACTCGAGCTACTTTTGTAAGTTATTCAATTGATCTGACATTATAATTTTCTAGTATCTGGAAAAGAAACGAAGATATGAATGTAAACGTAGGTTGTATTTATGTTGTTATATTTCATTATTGGGAAGAATATACTGCATTATAAAAAGCAACTAATGCACCAACTTGAAGAAGACGTTCTTGGGCCTATTAAGTTTTGGATTATTGGGTGCAATCGTTTAATTTTGACTTATTGGGCATATACTGTAAAGCATTAATTAGTTTGATTCTTTTCACATTATGCAGTGAAGGTTATACAATAAATTTCCTAAAAAATAGCGTGCCCAATGAAGTCATACATGGATACTGTAGATTTTAGTGTTCTCCAAGGTACCGTGCTAGCATTTATTTATTTTGTATAATGGATTTCAATTGGAATTGTTTGGCATAGAAATCAAGAAACTTTTCATAAGGAATATCTTTCCCTACGATGAATTTGAAGAAGAATACAGGATGAATAAGTCTCTAAGGGGCTATGATTACGATGATTTGTAGCGTACCTAATTATTCGTAACCTCTTTCTCAAGTCAGTTAGCCTCTTGTATATTAATCTCTACTGTTCCCATCTCCGTTTGTCACATATAAATATCGTTGCCCGCTTGTATTTCATCAGATTGAGAGTTAGCCAGAGTGCTGATTATAAACCTTACACCCAGGACACGCCTTATCATTCATTCCTTAGTTATTATTGCATTCCGTCCATTGGTCCGTCGAGCCTAGAACCGTTTACCTTGCCTTCGGAGATCCTAACGTTTACATTTCCTTCTGCCTTTATTTCCTTCAGATTTTTCCTGTAATCCATTTGATGTTAACATGCTATGCAATACTGATATGATATATGATATGATATATTTGTCAAATATTGCAATAAAATAACAATGTTTGACAGGCAAGCACAGGTAAATAATTTACACTATATGTGCGGCCTAATAAATTTTACAAAATTTCTTAAGATCAGTCGAGTCAACAGCATGCTTGAACTGACTAATTGTTTTACTGTTTACAGCATCTTGCGGCAGAGAGTTCCAAATGGGAATCACACGGTTGAAGAAACAGTTTGCTGATGGATTGTTCACAGGAATACTGGAAGTGGGACATACTAGTTGCAGATTGTGACCACGCAGAGTGTACTTAGATGATTTCGATATAAATACTTTATAATTTTATACGTCATCAACAAATCTGATCTTAAACGCCGGTATTCAAGAGATTTAAGGTCAAGGAAGCTCAAGCGGTCGGAATAGGAGGACTTAGGAAGATTGCAACGGATAAAAACCTTTCGCGTAAAACTTTTCTGAACCTTTTCAATACAAGTAATGTCCTTGAAAAGAAAAGGGCTCCACACAGGACTACATGACTCAAGAATTGGCCGAATGTAAGTAACGAAAGCGAGAGTTAGTAAATTGTAATCATTGCTCGAAAAGCATTTCAGCAGCTGGTATGAACGGGCGTAGGCTTTGCGGGCAATCGACGAACAGTGAGTTGTGAACTTTAAATCAGAAGACATAATGACACCAAGATCACGTACTTGCTTGTCAGGAGACAGGGTGCAGCCGCCAACAGTGTAGTTTAAGGCAGAAACGCTTAGATTACCGAAGGAAATGGTGATTGACTTCTCAGGGGCGATACG
>OFHS01003198.1:0-17808 GCA_900245855.1 Calvadosia cruxmelitensis | reverse complement strand
TGAGTGTCTCATCAATAGAATTCCGCAAACCAGATTTAATCCTGAGTAACTGAGTAAGCTGAGAGCTGGCTGTGTTCTTTTGAGTCTATGTCCAGATGTCCCTACATTATCGATCATCAATTATACTTGGTCTTTGANAGCTAGGAATTACCATAAAAGTAACTATTACCGGTAATCAATTACTTTAGTAATAATTACTTACAGCTCTGATGTTTGTATGTGTCAAGATATCTGAAATGTTCGTATCATTTGTTGTTTCTGCTTTCACTTGGTTTTATGTTATTCATATTAGAAATGCTTGTCTTTGTTGCTGTCATCCCAACACTTTTCACTTGGAATGGACATATTAAAGGCATCCTTGAAACTCAAAGATGATGGATACTGGCTCATCAAGGTATTTCAAAGATGTTTTCATCAGCAGAAGCAATTCTCTTCATTGGTAAATTGTTATCATCACCGTCATCAGTCACTAGTCGTCAAAAGCCTGTAAGGAATACATGATGGCATGGAGTTATGACAGCAGCTTTAACGTCGATTCACAGCAGCTAAATGGATGGTTACAGTAGCTAAATAGATACTTTCTGTCCGCTAATAGTCTAAAGGCAGGAGCTATATCTCATAGCAGCTAAAAAGTCAATTTGCGGTAGCTAATTGGATGGCTACAAAAGCTAAATGGATACCTGCTGTCAGTTAATTACCTAAAATTAGCAGCTGTATCTCATAGCAGCTACAATGCCGAATAGCAGCAGCTAAATAAATATTTGCAGCAACTAAATTGCTGATATGCTGAGAAAACATTGTTCATGTAAGCAATGATGCTGAATCATATCACATATTTGTAAAACATCTACCTTCCTCAGCTGAGGCTGCTGCAGTTTTCCTTTATCTGCAACCAAACAAGCAATTTCAAGCAAAAAAGTTATGTAGAACTATAATTTGCGACAACGAATCTACTTTTGGGCTAGGAAGTACAGCTGCCAATGCATCCCAACCTGCTTTAGTGACTACTGTTTGCGATACACCCTGACAATAGAGCCACGTGAGTAGACATCCAACGACACATCAGGATTGACTTGATATATATTGTAAACCTATCACATTCTCAATGCCATTGCTGGCACCGTCTCACACCATCACAAAAACCATATGACCCTCGTAACAACCACCTGTCTTATGTTACCATCTGTCAAACGACACTATATCCAAGTGTTAGAGATCTGTTCAGGATTTCTGTAATTGCATTAGGTTTCTAAAACTTTGGGCAGAACTGTATTGTACTTGTCTCCAGAATTTTTGCCACTCTACTATGATTTCAGCAAATCAAGTTTAGCCGTTTTCATTGCTGTCTTGCTTGTATTTTCTTCATATTCTCCATTGTTTGATTTTGATTTATTTATCGAAGACGTTAAAAAATACATACACACATTTGGCTGGCAAGAAGGACGTGCACTTACAAATAACCTAAAACTATTTACAAAATTGTAAAAGGTTAATACTATCTAACTTACTTTTAAGTAAACCAAGCGACTCTGACGACATCACGTCGTCATCATCTGTTGTACTGATTGTAGTTATGATGCGATAACATGCCTTTGTAATGTCCTGCTAATTTTCCTCTAATTTCAGGTTGAGTTGGCTGAGCTGCTGTCTGTCCTGGATTACAGGTGTGTCTATTGGAAGCGAATTTGAAACAAATTTTTCTACAAAGAAATGGCTAGGATGCAATGATTACCCCCACACTGTCTCTCCCTTGAATCAATAGTAGTTAATCCTAGGAATTCCCCTCATTTGGCAGTATGACTGATGCTTGGTTTGTTGTGATATGCTTTTCATCTCAAATGTTGCCATTTGCATGTAAGCAGCTTCTATTAATCCAAGCAACACTGCCAGATACAGTATCTATGGTGATGGATTGAACTTGAAGTCAGATTTAAAAACAAACTTTATCCATAAATTACTGATTGACAATACTAAAATTTTCGATTGCAATCATAGTTCAAATTGTTAACTGATTGTCCGATGTATCATACTTGACTTCTAATTAATGAGATACAGTGAAACCTGTCTATAACGGTCACCTCTGGGACCTCAGAAAAATGACCTTTATAGACAGGTGGCCTTCTGTCCAGGTTGATTTCTATTGAAAGTATCATTTTGGGGTTATGAAGAGTGGCCTTTATACACAGGTGGCTGCTCTATAGAGATGGCCGCTAATACAGGTTTGACTGTAGTAAGTGATTNTGAAGAGTTGCATAGTCAGCTTTCAGGGGTGCCTATCGAGTGAATTCTCCTGAATAGATGATCCATCTGATAAAGGTGTAGCACACATGTCGTATTCACCAAGATCATGATGATAGATAGATAGATATATTTTTTATTCAACCATTAAAACAATGTTAATTAAATACAAATAGGTTTTGAAGTAAACAGAAATACATGGTCAGGATCATCCCATAAGCACAAATGCTTGTTTGTTTGGGACACCCTAGATTTACAGTTTTATATATTGAAGTATAGAAAGAAGTCTGTTGAACATTAAAAGAAGCAAAGAAAAGAACTGGTAAAATTCTGGAATTCAAATACAAAGAAAGATGAGAAAGAGAAAATCAAAGGAAGTTCAGTAATCAGTAGTAATTGGGTAGAGTCAGTTTAGTTGCATATGTAGCAGTTTTTTACTGTGCAAATGATGTAATAGGAATCAATAAAATTGTTTTTTAATTTTCTACTAAAGCATGGAGTTGGTACAAGTATGTCAAATACAAAATCAAAATTGTTCCATAGTGATGGAAATTGAATATCTGGATAACCTTGTAAAAGGGATGATTGAGCAAATTGAACGTGAAAGACGTTATTTCGTCGTCTTTGACGTTCAACAAATGTAAAGAATTTCTGCAAAGCCATAGGACATTTGAGATTTATGACTGAGTGCAAAAACGAAAATATTTTTAATGAATATGATATCTGCTTTGTATTGTAAACAGAAGATGCAATATAAAGCACTGCAGCGGAACCTTGTTAATATCGCTACAGTTTTCCAGTAAAAATGATGATAATAAGCTGGCCGTGATAATAAGCAGGTTGTGACATTAACCGAGGTAGTATTAACAGGGTTACACTGTAAACATAAATTACATAGCAAACTCTTTCAATTAAGTTACTTGCAATGTCCATTTCATGACATCACTAATGAAAAAAACTAATGCGAGCATCTAAGATGGTGATTGCCTATTACAACACTACAAAACTACAAACTTCAAGAAATATAAACTTTTGTAATGATGATGTCTAATGATGTTCTCTTTAACAATTAACATGTCTATAGATGTACCGATTGTCTTTGTAAGGCCTATTTTGTTTCATCACCAAGCAAGCATTTGTAGATGGGTACAGTTTTCACGTGAGCCATTTTTGCTGTATTTCAGACTCCTCGCCTTGATTGAATCCAAATATCCGGAGCAGTGCTCAAACATTGGCGTAAGTACGGCATCGTAAAATTGTTTGTGTTTGATAACTGGAATATCTTATGTCAGCACATCTGATGTTGACCTTATCTTCTGTCTTTTACAGAGCAACAACCTTCAAGATCTGGTTCTGCACCACATCCTCTTAACCTACATTAGCGACAGTGATGCCAGAATCAGACTAGCTGCTTCGAATGCGCTCGTCAAGTAAGACCTCAAGAAACTGCATAATATAGTGACATGGCATAAATGTTAGATAAACGTACCACATGAAATGTAGTGATGTTTGATTTGGTGTATTTAATGTTGATTGTGCAAGATTGCTAAGATCTGTATGTTGGGACTTGCAATTTAGTCCTGGACTATGCCTTAGTCTCGGTTCATGTATACGTTCCCTGGTGTGAATTTGGCTAAACATATTGTAGCCACACAATATAATGTTGATGGGACTGTTACTGTGTCTTAAGGCACTTTCGTTACTCGTAAGGTTAGTCGTATATTACGACAATGGAGCCAGACAAACATCACCAGTAGATTGCAAGCTGCTAGCTTGAACATTCCAAGTAAAGACAGTCAGTAGCATGAAGTATCACACATAGCACAGCACCCAGTTCATGTTGATAGACATTTAGACCAAATAAAACTTCAGATATTTATTTCTGACCTTTTCTATTGTTTTATGGTATCTTTTGAACTTAGTGGTTTTATGTTGTTTTACTACACGATCACCATCTTAAATGCCTGCACTGGTTTCTTCACTAGTGACAATTGTGAAGGCTAGGCCATTAAGTTAACAATTGTTTTGGTTACATCACCAGATCGCCTTGACTAGTAATTGCATACCCCCAAGTTGTGATTATTTCTGCTGAATTGCAATGATAATGACCCATATTGATAGTTCAAACTCGTATATGTATTTCAGAGTTGTTTCAAATTTGATGTACCTCGGCAACAGCGATGTCCATCTGAGCCATGTCATCATGAGGTGCAAAGGTACGCGGCCAATGGAAGATGACACAAAGTATAAATTTCACTAAAAAGCTATATTAACGATGTTGATTTACAATCAGGATATATGTTTGCACCTAAGCTGTTGATACTACAGTCAAATTTATCTTGAGCGACCAGACAAAGGTCATTTGAATAGGGCCCTTTTGAGACAGGTGGTTGCTCGAGACAGGTGGTCCCTTAAGACAGGTAGATTTAAATGTTGAATCTAAGAATCTTCATGGTCACTTGACAGTATGTTGACTGAATAATCACACATTATTAATTAGGCTGTAGATCTACAAGATGATCGCCTTCTGATGACCGGTTTATAGCTTTGCAATTTAGTTCTTATATTGTATGTGTAAATATATGAACTCAGTTTAGGATTTTCTTTCAAAATAGTGATAACAGCTTCAAAGTAAATGTTTGTCCAGCTTGGTTGAAATCACATTGGTTAGTGTCATATCATCGCATAATGTCACACTCTACAAGATTCCACAAGCATCGACGTATTCCATTTTCTATGAAATTTCTTTTGACACAAACTCTGTTATTATCATAAGTCATTTAATATGTTGTTTGTATTCTGCACCAAGGCCATCAAATTAACATTAGCTACCTGCAAGCAAGCACACAAACAAACAAACAGACAGATACTGGTGTACTGTTGTGATTTATGCTACACAGCACATGTATCCAACAAACAAGCAAGCACACAAACAAACAAACAGACAGATACTGGTGTAATGCTGTGATTTATGCTACACAGCACATGTTAAGGGTTTTTTGCACCACATTTGATTGTAGACATAGACGCTGTTCTTAATTTAGATATAGTCTGCAGATGATAGCTGATGCCTTTGTTCAGATCTAATCCATTTATAAAACTTTCATTCGAT
This sequence comes from Calvadosia cruxmelitensis, assembly GCA_900245855.1. Lineage (NCBI taxonomy): Eukaryota > Metazoa > Cnidaria > Staurozoa > Stauromedusae > Kishinouyeidae > Calvadosia > Calvadosia cruxmelitensis. The sequence continues at coordinate 12,458 of OFHS01003198.1, read as the reverse complement.
GGAAAGGCTTCCGACATTTATAATTAGCGTTAAATTCATTGCCATTAGGTGAGAGTTTTGGCGTTGGTGCTTGGCTGATGGGAGTTGTCATATTGCTAGATAATCGATGTAAGCAAGTGATCACAAGGTGGCAAAACTGCTGAACCTGTCCTCACCAATTTCAGTCTCCAGCGTGCTTGAAGAGGAGAGACAGGTTCCCCTGACACTCCCACCAATAATAATAATAACGTCATAGGCTAAAGAGCCCGTAGACAGGGGTGTAAAAACTAATGAAAAAACTTAGTTCGCTAACGCTAACGCTAATTTGCTAAAAGTTAGTTCGCTAAAACTAAAACTAATTGATTTCAAAAGTAGTTCGCTAAAACTAAAAACTAAATGCTCAAAAAAATTAGTTTTCGCTAAAAAACTAAAAACTAATTGTCACACTTTAATGAAAGGGAAGAGGACATTTGCCAGCAAAGTCGAAGCCAGTCTTTATCTTTCTTCAAATTTGAAAGAGAATTAAGCTGAGGCCAGAAGTTGTCCAAAGGATTGACTGTTGCAGATTTAAACAAATTGATCTACCACTCTATAGGCACGCGGCAAGTTTTGTCTGTTGGCTTGTACTACTGGCTGATTTATATAGGCTGTCACATGTTCCAATTTCCAATGTTAATAGTATTGATAGCAATCAACAATCAAATCATGTTCGCATTTGCTTAGTGTAGGCCCTTTAATGAAAGGTGAGACATGCGAAAGATGCGACACTGGAAGGGATAGCTCCTCTAGTTTGAAAGACACCTTCTTAACAGCAGAATAACAAGAGTAAATGCACACCATACTTCATTTAGTGTTTCTCTCAATTCAATTTTCTTTCAGGAAAACCCATTTGTCAACAGTTCAGCGACATTTTTTATTCCAAAATTAGCATATTAGTTTTACCAAAACGAAATTTAGCTAAACTAGCTAACTGACTTGAAAATTAGTTTGCTAAAACTAAAACTAATTTTGTAAAAAACTAGTCTCAAAACTAAAAACTAACGAAAAAGGTAGCAAACTAATTTTGGTTCGCTATTTACACCCCTGCCCGTAGACGACCATGAACAAAGAATAAACAATTATTTACAAAGATCATAGCAAGCATCAATGCTAGCGCAGTGTCATAGGACGGTGACATTCTTGACATGTAGCTTCATTGTTCAATGGCAGATGCTGAACGGCTTGCTTCATCATTACTTCGATATTCCCACCAAGCGCTAATCAATTTGTGAACTTTATATGTGTCATTTACAGATATTGTGCCCAACAGCGATAAAGATATCCCATACGCGCAGATAATCAAAAACTGGAATCAAAACTGTGATATTCTTGGGCCGAACCTTTCTGTTGCAATAAAGGAACTGAGCAAAATACTAAGGTTATCAAGCAGCAAATTCGAAACGGTTAGTGGAACGTTTAGTCTCATCTTTATGTTTGTTCTTAATTTATCACAGATGCCATTGTCTTAAATGACTGATTGATTGAGATTTGCGTAGGGGAATAAGGCATTTCGCCTTGTGTGTTACCCATTATTATTTTACCCAGCAACACAGGTCACTTACAGTTAATTTGTTATAGTTGAGCTATTTGTTAACCTACATGGTTGGCAATAACGATGGTTAGGGGTAGTTGTCGACGGTGATCTTGTCTGATGATAGCCTTCAAAACAGTCTTAATCAGTCAACTATAGCATGTCTCCCGAATTGTCCACTTTTGTGGCTCACGCATTATAGAGCAGTGGCTACAGCCTAGAGGTAGGAGATGGCTCCAGTTGAGGTTTATGGGCAGTAATCCTCCATTAGGGAAGGTCCACCCCATCTAGGAAGTTAAATGTTATCAACAGCCCTCTTTCTTTGCCGGTGAATGATTTTCCTGCTTTTATGAAGTTCTTGAACCATCCTCATCACAATTTCACAGGCATGACTGCTTGAGACTTGTGTTTGATAAATCCAGTGATGTTGAATCGTGAGCAAAGGTCATTGTATGTTGGAACCTTTTTCAGACAACCACATATTGGACTACTTGAATGTGTTCTCTTAAATTTACATCGTTCACTTGAAACTGATATAGCGTCACTTGAAACAGGTATATCGTATAATTTGAAACTGCAAGGGACCATAAGAAGGTAATCAGCTAACACAATCGGTCGCTGGATGCAGACTGTTGCTTTTAGACTGCATTGTGTAGACTTGATTTTCTAAAGCAGGTTGCTTTTGAAATGTTTCTATTTACTCCTTAACTCTTTTCTTTAGCATGGCTGCTGTCAGACGCTGTACTTATTGTCTGAGAGATATCCTATTGCCTTGTTGCCTTACGCTTGGGAATTGTTGCCACATTCAGAGCCGGCTGAAACTACTGCACCGCTGTCCCGTGAGAGATCAACCGTCATCAGTAGCAGAACGACAACTCTTGCCAGAAAATTGAGTTTCTCACCGACAAGCACCATGTCAGTCGGAAATCTCGGTACTGTTTTGTCACTTGTCACATCTAGTTGGATGACGCTTGATTTGCATGCACATCATGAAGCTTTGAAGGTGAGCTTGCAAGGATCAAAGTTCATTGATTACACAACTGTTTTAATGGATTAAATCTCGACACATGGAAGTGTCTTGCCATACCTTGGATGAATTCCATTAAAGTGAAAGTAACTGGAATTACCGTTCAACAGAACTGGCAAGAGATAATGCTGTTGAAGTCAAACTAGAATGACTGGATTGCCAACACTTTCAACATTTGGTTGTTCCCTTCTATTGAACCGTGTCTGTGTGAGAATCTAGGCGGAATGCTCACAATTTGCCATAGTGACCCAATTGTGGGCAAAAGATCAAACTAACACAGAAAGCACGCAACTTTAATTCACTTCAACTCAATCTTTCCATCTCACTCTGACACACCCTCAAAAGATAAAACAGAAGAAGTAATACAACGAGCAAAAACGAGGTAATAACAAAACGAGGCTAGCCTATGGGAACAACTAATTAACAATATTCCTCCCATATCCCCTCCAAGATCTCATATAATCTTCCATGTATTGTGGATGTGATTAAGGCCTCCTACTTAAACGTAATCATCCAACCACACAGGACAGGAGGCCTTACAATCCGACGTGGTCTCGCTTCTGGTCCTTCGTTTTTATCTGCCGACGAGGCACTATCAACCTCTAGACGTTCTTCACGTTGATCTTTAGACGGCTGGCGTGAAGCAGCAGGATCCGCGTGCCGTTTTCGGAGGTGAGATACATGACAAGGGTTCTTTCGTCGATGAAATTACACGAATAACAATGCCAGCTTTCCACTGCTGGTGGCAGCGAACATGAGCATCGGGCTTTACCCAGACCAATTCACCCTCAGCAAATTTGCATGTTACGGATTGCTGCTCTACATGAGGCAATGATAGTCGAATTTTGGGACGGTAATTATAAATTGCTGCAGCAGGAGATACTTGTCGTCCCTGCGTATGCAAGTGATTATACCAATACACAGCATCATCAATGTCAACCCCACTTCTTGCAGCAAGCTTCTTGATTTGTTCGGTGATTCCTTTCAATTATTCCATTGCCTGCAGGATAGTAAGCAGCACATGGGTTAACAGCGACATTCCACGACGAAGAGAATGCAGTAAACGCCTGTGACTTAAATGAGGTATAATTGTCCAACACAAGTTCATCAGGGGGTCCTCTTTCCACGAAAATCGAGTGCAGCTGTTTAATAAGCTCTGAATCTCCTTCATTTCGGATTCGTCTCCAAATGCAAAATCGCGACGGCCCACAATCAATAAGGGACAAAACCTTTTCATTGCAATATCTCGTTACGTCGATTGCCAACCTCTTCCAACTCTTGTCAACACCAAGGGAACCTGAAGACCAACTGGATGAATGCAGATCAATGGACTGACACTGATCGCATGACATGACAACTTCACGTGCGTCCTTCAAAGTTACTGGCGTATCAAGCTCGTGCGCCAGCCAGAAGAGGAATTCTGCTCCTACATGAATAATCTGATGCAGCTGCACCAGCGTTAGGTTGCCCTTTTTTATGCTTCATATCCAACTGCGGCAACGTTGGATGGCGAATCAACGTCCTTTTTCCCTCGTAACCAATGTGTGGGCACCCTCATCAAAATATCGGCAATGTTTTTGTCAGAACGAGTCAATTTAACGTCAACTTTCAGATTGTAATCATTTACTATGTCCTTGATCAATTCCAATAGTCGACGAATCAATAGCTCTCCGGTAGCCTTGGTCTTCACCCCTTTACGTAATGAAGGGTGTCCGATACCCAACTATAAACAACGGCTGAATCAGTACAAATTGTGAATTCTAACACATTCCAAGAGACCGCTAATGTCAAGCCTTTCAAGACAGCATCCAATTCGGATAAATTAATATGTTTGTCGTCTTTACGTAGCCAAGTAACATCCTCAACAAGGATGTCATTTACTCTGATGCAGACCCCCAACGCAATAGAACTCACGTCACACCAAACAGAAGCTACACTCTGCACGGGAACATCCCATCTTCTACAAGCAGGATCATTTTTCGTACACCTCAAACACATTTCGAAAACAAGGGACATAGTAGGCTGTGGTAGCTGCTCATCCCAATTGAATGGTGATGATAATCTTTTAAGGTAAGATGCTGCAACCCGCAACCAACCAACAACCGGATAAATGCCAACAAGCCTACCACAAAGAGAAAACAAATCTCGCTTTGTCAATCCATCAAGGCATAACCCATCCAAATCCAAAGCATTAGCCCTGTACCAAAACAAACAATCTCCTTCTTTAATTACGTCACTCTCAGCGGAAACACATGACTCATCGATGTAAATGTCATCTATGTATGAATCGATGCCATCTCTAACTGTAGAATCCAATGAAAGAACCTTATTTAAAATCGATGACATTATCATCGGGGCGACATTAAGCCCAAACCCAAGTCTGGTTAGGCACCACACCTGGCCTCGATGCTTCATGGTCTGATATGACCATAGTGATTTGTCCATGATTAGTTGTAAATAAGCAACTTTTAGATCCACGACTTCACAGTTCGTCCCTTTCTTTCTCCATGAACATATTTTATCCTTGCAAATCTCGCTCGCATCAGAATAAACAGTCACAGACTCATTCAACTCTCTGAAATTCAACACAGGTCAAACCTTTTGCTTATTACGATGTACTACGGCAAACATAGGGATCAAATCTTTCGCAGGTCCCATGGTGTCTTCATTGAAGGCAATAAATAACCCTTTTCTACCCATCCGTCAAGCTTACGCCCGAATTCCTGCTGAGTGACTCCGTCCTTGTGATAACAATCGACTTGATTTTGAAGTATCACTGATGGGTTTCCATCAATCCATTTCCAAGCAACTTTCCATCTTTAATCTTTAAAACTAGCAGAAAAGTTTTCATCATCGACATCAACAATAACTTTCGAAGTTTCTTCCGGAGGAGACAACGGCAGTGCCACAGATCCAATTTCGTCTCCCAGAAGGAACTGACCATCTTTGAACAATTGTAGTCCGCCCATTTGGGTAATCGCATCAATTCCAATTATGGCATCCACGCCAAACAACAATTTCTCAATAACAAAGCATTCAACCATTTCTGTAAATTCACCATATTCCAAGAGCACCTGAGAGCGCCCAACAAGTTGCTCACCTGTTCCATTCACCATGACAATGCGTCTTGTATCCTTATTCTTTTCAGAATCTTTGACAATCTTCGGCGTAGCAATCACTGAAGTGCATGCCGTGTCGATCAACGCACATGCGGAAACACCATTTAATTTCGATTTAGCTTTTACCAATGGCTTCATGCTTCGGGGACGGCAGTCACCTCCGCTGACGATGCCATCCCCTCCACGTTTACCGACTGAACGCAACCAATCGCCTTGTGCCCGGACTTGCCACATTTGAAACAACTGATCTGTCCAGGAGAACTACAGTTAGTCGATTTAGCACGGTTAGGGCAATCCCATATAGCATGGTCCGCCTTGCCGCACACGTGACAATGGTACTGCCGTCCCGATGGTTTTGGTTTCGTACCACTTGCCCCACTTGTGCGGCTTCCAAAATCATGACTTGCCTTTCGGAGGGCAACTGCTTCCTGCATTGTCCTTACATCTTCGAGCAAAACTCGCACTCGGGCAACCAACGCCTCGTTAGAGGGCTCTACCATTATCTTCAGCTGTTGACCAACCACATCAGGAAGGCCAGAGACAAACGCCACTGCCGCTGCACTTGGAACACCGGCCAATTCACAGAGACGTTGTAGGTCAGCAAAAAACGTATCCACGTTCTCACCTCTTGCGAGACGGTCCCATGCGGCATATCATGAAATTGCGAAGGCTGTCATTAACCGTTTCTTTATTGCCATAACATCAATGCGAACTGTGTCGGGAATCTTGTCATACACCAGAAATGTATGACCTGTAAGCAACAACGCACCAATGTTGCCATGTCTGATTCAGACAGTGACTGTAATTTTGAAATAGCTTCGAATCTGTGCCGCCATTCCGCGAAATCTTCTTCGCCGCAATACCGATTTACGATGTCTGTAATCTTGATCGTTGAAGTCATATTGGCCCGTTAGCTTGTGGGCAAAAGATCAAACTAACTCAGAAAGCACGCAACTTTAATTCACTTCAACTCAATCTTTCCATTTCACTCTGACACACCCTCAAAAGATAAAACGGAAAAAGTAATACAACGAGCAAAAAAACGAGGTAATAACAAAACGAGGCTAGCCTATGGAGACAACTAATTAACAGTATTCCTCCCACACCAATGTAACTCAGGAAAGCAGCATACGCTTAAAAACGTATCTTATTTTGGAATGGCTTACAACATTCCCTCAAGGCCATGCATATTTGTGTCTGAGCCATTGCCCATGTGCTTCTATCCTAGTTATGTACAAACATGTTGTGTGGCTCGGCACAGCGTTACATCAGAATGGCATCAGCTAGCAGGATGAGCATGTCTGCCGATGAGAAAGAGCAATTGTCCGGGGTGATCAAGAGTCAGTGGCAGCTCTTCAAAGGCAGCCCAATCGGACAGTATGCCACACAGTTACTACAACACATTGCCAGGCAAGTGATGTTGGTATTATAGCTGCTCTGTAACATGTTGTAGTTTCTGAAGGATAACTTGTCCCAAGAGGTTGAGCGTTGTTGTACAACTTATATATCGTGGGGCTACCACATGGCCAGACGTGTTTGATTTGGCTGATCCAAAAACGCGGGATGTTGGAAGACACAGAATTAAGCATAATTGTTATATCAGCTCTTTTGCAACTAAATAGGCAATCATTAATTCATTTTGCTGATTCAAGAGCCATTCACCCAAAATGTTTAGCTTTCTTATCAAAAGCATCAGATGAATGATATAAACCAAACCAATAAAAAGAAATGAACCTTTGGTTTTAAGAAGTTGTTCTTTTCTCGCCATTTGAAAAACGTCAACCTTGAAGTAACGACTGCAACAGATGTTTGTATGAATTTACAAGCATGCCTCTCAACCAATCAGATTGCGTGAAACTAGCAAAACAACTAATCAAACAATTTATAACTATATTTCACAAGTGTCTGTTTGCATGTATGCACTCACCCGTCTAATAAAGCCATGGTTAACATAACCTGCTGCTTTGTAAGCCAAACCTTTCTGTTCTTAAACTTTCCCTGCATGTATGCTGGCTGCTTGTCATCCTTCCTTTATCAAAACCAACCGGCTGCTGAATTAAACCAAAGCACAGGTGTTTCAATATGTCACCAACCACTGTATGATCAGTAATCACATTATTTGGCTTGTTCTTGATTGTGTGATAACCTTTGTGATTTGTTTGTGTGTAGAGTCCTTTGCATCATGTTTCATGTAATTGAACAAACGAGCCCCGTCGCAACAGCATCAAAGGTAACAATTACCAATTTCAATTTGAGTGATAAATATTTGAGAAGTCTATCTCCGATAGGTATCAGTGTCGTCTGCCAGTCAGGCATCCTAGCTTCGACTCCTGACCCAGCCGACACACATATTCGTTGTTTTAATCCGTGGTGTTAATTGTTGAAGGCCACATGGGATATAAGCCATTAGCTTATTGGGTTGCCCTTGTTAAAGAAATTGACATATCTATTTTTTATTTCTTGAAGCATTGCTCCTTCCATAGTGTATACTTGTATTAATACATTAATGTTCAACAAGTATGCTCTATAAACACAGGATTGGTTATGCTGTTTTAAAACTAAGCTACAAGTAAAACTGACAATCTTTATATTTTCTATACCCCGAAACTCGAATTGGTTTTTCTACTGCAATCATGCTCTTTCTATGGAAAATGAGCACAACATATTTCAGTTCTACTACTTCTATTGTTTGGCCAGTAATATGTTGTGTATTGCTCACTACTGATGCGGTAATTGCCGCCAACCAAGTCAAGCTATTTGCCAGTATAACAATGCAGTTACCCTCAGAATGTGAGTGTTGTTTATTTTCATAGTTTCTACCTAGTGTTTGATATACAATGCTGTTTTGTGTTGGTATAGATTCAGTTATCATTTCCTGGCCAAGCCAAAGATCGTCGCACCACTCCAATCCCAGGCATTGCTACGCCAACATCTCTACAGGGCACCTCCCCGTCCCCTCAAACTCCTCCCTCAGGCCCCCTTTCATCTCCAAGAAAATATCTCATGCAGAGAGCAATGCAGAAAGGCACTGTGATTGCTGACAGTGATCAAAACCAAGGCGACAAATCAACCCCTAAATCTACTGACGGCTCATTGTCATCACCAGGCAGCGAACAGAAGACACCAGGTGACCCTGTTTCTGCCGGCACAGAGAAACCAGACAAACTTGGCAGTTGTCATAACAACCCACACATGCTGAACTTATATGAAGTACTGAAAGGTGCATTCAGGAACTATCAAGTAAGCATATCTGCCTGTCTGTCTGTCTGTCTGTCTGCATACAGTGTAACCCGCTTAAGCGCAATAGTAATTTGCCAATGATATCCTTTGCTCTTATTAGGAATTGTGCTTATCAGGATTCGGTTAAGAGAGTTTGTACTGTAAGCATTAATTCGGTACATGGCAAATTGTTTGCAGATAAATGGGTTTTTCGCTTATCCGATTTGCGCTTAAACAGGTTATACTGTATAGCGGTTTATTTGTTTTATGTTGGTCATTCATGTTTATGTTTATACTTCTTTTGAGTGCTGACAATGTAACTGGATGTTCTGTTTTTCACAGAAGAAATCACTATTTTCTATTGTCCGTGTTCAAAATCTACAGTGCTTTGTGATTATTTAACCAATCCACAGAAGCAAGGTCGAGTAGCTGTGAATTTGGCATTCACAAATAATGATGGCAATTTCTTTGATTACACTGCTTATTATTGGCTACTAGACTTTTTAGTTTCTTTGTTACATAGTGACAATATTCTTGACTATTTCACTGTGCTTTTGTCAACCTGCTGTCTTGTTCTACATTGTGTCCATATAGGTCTCTCCTGTGATGAAAAAACAAGACAAGTTCACTGTGTTTCTGCAAGGAATCCTTCAGTGTTTCTCCCTGCTACTAGAGTTGACCACGTTTACTGAAATTGTGACGGTGAGTTTATAGAGTCGATTATTTCTCATTTATTTCCAGATTCACAAAGTGTGTCACTGGATTTCAGAATTATTTTTTATTGTGAGCGTGTTTTAAGTAAACTTCTGGCCCTCAGGTGCACAACCTGCCACAGTCTCAGGCAACATCTGGGCTTTAAAGTTTCTAAAGATTCAGTGATGGAGTGCACTGTTAACCAACCGTGGGGAACATGATCCAGTTATCTGAAATTTGCAAAGCATCAGACATGATGAATTCAAAAATGTGTGAAAATCATGTGAAATAGGAAGCACCCTCAAAAACCATGTGGAGTAACAAGTGTAACCTGAAGATAAAACATTTGAAAAGAAAGTGATTTGAATATAGAATGAAAAACCAGGTGAAAGTGCCATTTTCACATGATTTTGAAACAGTTTTTTTCACATTTTTTTAGATTATTCTTCTATTTCAAGTAGAATTACTTACATCATTAAAACAAATCTTTGAAGAAGGAAAGATTAAACACTGAATAACAATGAATATAAATGTAAATAACAACTTACAAGTTTAAAATTTCGTCAAAATTACTAGAATTACCAAAAGTGCCTGAAATACTCACTGCGTTTCATCGTTGTATAATTATACTAATTTTTTCACATGATTTTCACATGAATGTCACATGGTTCCAGATCATAGTGAGAACATCATTAAACAAGTGTTCTGAGTGCTGTGTTTTACAGGACCAGTTCTAATGTATGCTGCTATCCTTCAAGTAAGCAGATCTTTAATCTTACATGGGGCATGACCACATATAATGAAGGAGGCATTCTAATCTTAATGGTGTGATGTTTCATGTTATTTGCAATTTTCTTGGTTTCATAGTGTGTTGATGAGCTCCTAGAATACTTGCGTGCAACCGTCAAAGTTGATGCCGAAGCAACTTACCTTGCAATGCAGCAGGTATTTACGTTGTACTTGTTGTTGGGATTCTGCCACAGTTCAAAAGAGCAATGTGGTGAACTAGCCTTGCTTATTCAACCTCTTTAAGTCAACCTCTGTTCAATGTATAGCCTCCTTCCATATTCATCTGTAAATTAGTGTAATCTAGAATTATATTCATTCCTGAATGCCGTCTCACGACCGAAGACACTGTTGTCTTGCTCTCCGTTCAATCACTCTCGTTCTACATAGAACACGTTCAGATCTACACAGATCACACATACACTTACAGTCGTACACACTTCGATCGCAATGGATCATAACACAACAAGCAAATAAGCAATTAATTAAAGCAATAAAAGGAGAAAGAAAGAAAGAATAATGGTTGTAAAAAACAGTAATGTGAAAGTTGCTATTAGTTACACATGTAGCAGCTATATTATGTAGATTTACATGTGATAATGTGAATAGAATTGCCACCACCACTGTAACATACGTCACCGTAATCTATTCACGGATTCACGATTTACCATGGATTTGCTATTCCTTTTTTTGGCAAACAGAGTAGAAATGATTTGTAGTGCTTGTGCAGAGATTGTTTTGTTGCTATGCCAACAATTTCAGCTGAAAGCAAGATTATTCATTGTTATCCCTGTTGATGTCGTAAGCCAAAATTCTAAAATTGAGAAATGTTTATAAAATGTGAAATGTTTTTTATTTGTTTATTTATTTATTCGCTTATTTATCTATGTATTTGTGTATTTATTATTCCTTTATGTATGTATTTATTCCTTTATTTATTATTTAATATTTCCTTTTTTAGTGTTTCTGTTAACATTTCTCTGGCTCTTTTTCAGCTTCTAAAAAGCTTGTTTGGTACAAATGCCGCCAGTCAACCAGAAGTCTACGCGTTGCCTTTGAGCACCAAGCATTTAATGGAAGCTCAGAACAATTTAACAAAGCTACATGAGACATCGGTTGCTGTTGTGGTCGATTCAATGTCGAGCTTGTACGAGTCATACTTTGTCCCAGCTGTCGAGCATTACTTTGCTCTGACTGAAGCAGTGAAAAGCAGTTCCTCAAAAGCAGTGGCTGTGGCTGGTAAAACGTAAGTATAGAGGGCCCTGGATGAGAGAAGTTGCAAACTTATTAGACCACAAATCTCGCCTACTGCCATTCGAGGGAAGCAACCCCACCAAACCAATTTCTGCTATTCGCATGTTCGCAGCTCCCACCAAACCAAGCACCAACACCAAAACAACTTATCTATAGTGATGAGTTTAAAGTTAAAAATAATTCGCTACAGCTACAACTACTTTGTAAAAATGTAGTCATAAGCTACTTTGCTGCAAAGAAAGTAGATAGCTGCAAATAAATAATTACTTGTTTTTTACTACTTTTAAAACTTCTAAATTATTTTTGGAATTTGTGACCAATTGGATTTTTGTTTGGATAATCCATTCCAATGGATTAATTTGTATTGTTCCTTCTCGTTATCTGGGAAGGGATATAGCTATGAACTGTTGAGTGATGACTTGATTTGATCCGTGATTAATATCTGCTGATATTTCTCGTAGGCCTGTGTCTGCTTTTAACATTTTCAAGAAGCTGACAAAAAGTCCAAGTGTGACATCACGGATGCCAATCAAATTGATCAAAGAGAAACAGCCAGTGAGTGTCTGTGCAATGTGTTTATACAGTGAAACCTATAACGGTCATCTCTGGGACCTGAGGAAAATGTCCTTTATAGACAGGTGACATTTCTGTCCAAGTTGATTTCTATAGAAAGTGTCATTTGGGGCTATGAAGAGTGGCCTGTATACGCAGGTGGCTGCTCTATAGAGTTGGCTATAATACAGGTTTCCCAGCGGGCAAACTTATTCGAATTTTGGTCGATTTCGCGTCGATTGCCGACGTCGGTTCCGCG
>OFHS01003197.1:2370-16498 GCA_900245855.1 Calvadosia cruxmelitensis | reverse complement strand
TGTGATTTTCTCAATGATCCTGTTGTTACAGTTTGCTTGTCTTCTGTGTTTGTGGTTGGATAGCCATGTTGTTGTGTGCTGGCTTAGTTGTTCGAGTACATTTTCCAAAGGTCGATTCCCTGTTGACTTCTCGTAGTTGGTTTTCATCAATTTGTAGATGAAAAATTTTGTGTAGTTCCCCTCTCGTTTGGGAAGAGACCAGTTATTGTATGTGCGGCGGATACGTTGTTTGAACGTTTCCAGATCCGGTAGTATCCTCTTCTAATTAAGCCCCCCTCTATTATTGCACGGGACAAATTGGGGTCCCAATGTAAGAATATCCAGTTGTGCGTTGGTAAATTTTGTTGTTGATAGGTTTACGACGTTAGGTCGTAAGATATTGGCATCAAGTAAACCCTTCAAGAGACTCGAATGTTTGATTGGGTGTGTGATATAATTCATTGCTTTCAAGCCATCATACATTTGTTGTAGTTGTGTGTGTGACGGTTGCGTCACAATATTTTTAATTTTGTTCATACAATCATTACCTAGCTTTAGGTAATAGACAAATTGTGTTAATGAGTGTACATGTTGTCTACACCCATTCTCAACTTTATACATTGTGGATATATTTTGATGTCCCTCCACTCTTCCTCGTCAATTTGAGGGTCCTTGTCTGCGTTTTTGTTGGTTGTGTCTTCTCGACGTCGCTTGTGGTGGCACAAACGGTCGGTTCACATTGTTGCTGTTGTTGTTTGATTGACGGGCTCCTGGTTGGCCTCCACTGCCCCTTCTGGCTTCGTTGTTTGTGGCGTTGGTGTGGTTCCTGCTGTATGGACCGCGACGATGATTTCTAGGACGATTCGGTCTTGGGTTGTTGTTGCTTTGTTGTTGTTGTTCATGATGTGGATTCGAGTTGTTTGTGTTTACACCATCCGCATTGTTGTCGTTATTATTTCTCTGAATCCGCAGGTGACCGTCGATAAGGTTTGCAACTGGCTCGGCACGGAATGCTTGGTTAGGTCGTATGTCGTAATGAAAGTAATATTAACAAAGATGCTAAATATCTTAGCAGGACGTGATTGAACGCGATGAGTTGTTTTTCAATTGCATAACATGAGAACTGCAGAGAGCACACAATACGCATTGGCAATTTCTATTCCACGAAGCTGATGATTGCATAAATCCGTACACACGAAACGACCGAGAAAAACAATTGTCGCAAGACAAATTTCCTTGCAGTTTATAGTAAATGTACAGAGAAAGAACCTCTTCACCATGCACACTCTAACTCTTTTAGAACGACCGTTAGCATCCATTTGTCCCTTAGAAATGTTAATATTTAGGAAGGAAATTTTTTAAATTCATAGCGAATAACAGGAACAGCAATGGCTCGTGGCAGTGGTGATCTGTTTGAAAAATTTATTCAGCAGGTGTTCATGGAACGATTTCCATCACCGAAGTAATGAAATCAAGGAATTAGCGGATGCTGCTCCTACACACCATTGGACACAATGGTCGCATGTTTTATATAGCTTTACAAAACTTTGAAATGCAGTATCCTGAATTTCTGATAGGTTTTGCAAGCTTTAATATTGCACCTCATCTAGGTCGCAATCTGTGGAGTCTACTTCGGGCAGTGTGATCCACTCTACGGAATCCTTGTGGGGATCTGCTCTTGATGCATCCAAGATTGATGAAACATGTACCGCATCATCGACTGCATAGGATCTATTTGGCGATATTTTAAGGCATTGTGACACCGTGACAATGCGGAGGGCATCCACAAACTCTACTGCTGTAGGAACTGGGTTTTTAAACCTTATGGTGGAAAACACGTTTTCTATTGCGTCATGGCTGCAGCTACTAAGCTGAAATTTTTGTCGGATAGTAGTGTCTGCTGCATTTGTAAAGAAGATGCTGTTGCCAAAATTATCCCTTTCTGGATTGGTTTCCAAATGCCATTGGTCTCAGTTGCAATTGAGATTTCTTTAAATAATTGTATAGTCAGCTTTCAGCTTTGGCTTCGAGCATGACTCCAATTTGTGTAGACTCCGACAATGTGTACATGCTTTGTTCTTTTACATACTACTTTTGCACTGTTGTATCTTTTTTCGAAAAAAATACTTACACCCCTTTTGTTTGATGTGGAATTCATCAAATCGTACCAGTAGCCATGATACTGCAGTTTTACTGAAACATTGAATTTGGTGGTAGTAACCATTAAGTTTCAATTCTGAAAACTGATTTGCAAGGGGCAGTGGGGCACCAGACCAAGACCCAGGCGTTTCATATTATCATGCGAATAGAAACAAGTATTACGTCCTACGAATGCCCAACCAACAAGGCTATTTGGTTCATTGACTATTTTGTAGCAGCAGAGCTCGATAGCAGCAATTATATCTCACAAGAAAAGAACCATCAGAGTTTGCAGCAGGTAGTATGGGGCATAATATTGTATACTATCACTGCTGTTGATAAACAGCAGAATTATGGTATTTCGTCATACTGTGTTCAGTTTCCAAACAATATACGATTTCATCTCATTACTAGCTATCATGCCAAGGAATAGTGAGAATTACATCAGAAGTACAGTGTTTGCCTATACCGTGGGATATGCTTCTCTGTCTGAACATGTTTAACGTTAAGAATAACAAGTTGTGTATAAACAGAAGAGCAACTCACAACGAAGACACAAGCAAATCAAACATCTTCGCAAAGTGTTTTTGATAACAAAAAGAATATATAGATGGCATTAAAATAGTTTAATAATGAATCATATATGTCACATTTCTTGATTACAACTTTATACATGCAGTTTGAGATTTGGCTTCGAGCATGACTCCAATTTGTGTAGACTCCGACAATGTGTACATGCTTTGTTCTTTTACATACTACTTTTGCATGCTAATATTTTCTTTAATTACGCTTTGATATAATATTGTAATAGAAAAGTTGCTTTAACACGATCGAACAGCGCATGAAGTTGCCTTACATAACTAACGATGAGTCAGACAGTTGTTATAATTTGATTGAAACTATCGTTTTCCTTAAGAAATGATAAACAATTTTGAAGTTTTCTAACTCAAGCAATGCAAATGTTATGTCATCAGATGAACTTTTAAATGGCACCTTTTGGTGAATCAAAGTTTCTTTTATGATTTCACTGTTTACATTCAAAGATAAAATTGAATTATTGTCATTGATTGAAACTACAACGTTAAATTTTCGAGGACAATCAATAGTTCCCTGGGACGCTTTGCAGAAACTGCAGCGTAAGAATTTTGGACTATTGATTTGACGTAAGGTATTTGCACAGTTTTGGCAACATAAAAAGGAATCAAATTTTGCTATCAATTGAAATTTTTCTAATTTACAAACTACTAGAGGATTGGCTATCAAATTTTCCGTTTTAAATTTTGAAATCTGCTTTTTAGCAGCTTCATGCGTTGTCCAATGCTTTGTTGAAACAAATTTTCTATTTAAATTGGACTTAACAATCAAATTTTTAAATTGATATGTTACTTTATGCTGGAGTGCTACTTCTCCCTACAGCTGTAGCTGGATGTGCCCAGATTTGTCTTCGATTGTGTTGTCATCTTTCACCAGTGCACCGTTAAGCTGAAATGAAAATTTTGGACAGAAATTTAAAATTGTGCAATAATGTTTACTCGTGACAATGTAATTTCAACATCAGTAACAAGATTGTTTTCTTAGCAATCTGTAAACAAATGTAGCGTAGCAGCTTTTTGTGTAGCATTATATGTCATAATGAGAGTTGCCATAATTCACTATCCGGCATGCTTCAGAAATCGATGTGCAAGTGAGAAAAACGTTTGTCAACAATGGATTGTGCCTGCGTGCCTTCTATTTACGCAAAAAGTTGCGAGAAGCCGCCATATCAACATGATTTATTATTGAGCTTAAAATACAACGAATAATAGCTTTCATGCATAAGCAATCAGCAACTAATGGGCAATACACAGATACTTACAGATATGTTCTTGGGTTTCTCGGTGTCAATCAGAAGTGCTTCTGTGATGTTAAAGACCGTGTCAGGCCACATTTCCTGGATGTCCTTTATAGACGAGACGTTCACTGCCGCCGGCAGTGGATCAATTTCTTTTTGAGTAACAAACTAAAATTGGACATCGTAGGATTCGACCGTTGAACATTTGCTTCTTTGATTCAGAACTAAATCTGTTCCTTCACACTATGAACTGATACCATGTGAAATCCATGTGAAAATCATGTGAAAAACCATGTGAAAAGGGCACTTCCTTTTCACATGGTTTTTCACACTGTTTTCTAATTCACACGTTTTTGACTCACGGTTACCATGGTAACCCGTGGGTCAATGTTGTGGAGGGGAAAATTTTTCTCTTTTTTTCTTCATCTTCATCTTCATATTCAGACCGTGGAAAAATTGGTCGCCCCCCGCTGTGATCGTGGGAATCACATGCTAGTGTGTCACATGTTATTCATTGATGACGTCATGGTGAAGTAGATTTGCGCTGAACTGTGCTTACGCAACTGTGCTAAGTTTTGGTTTTATACTAGAGTTACTTTATCATAAATTTGAATGTGGTTACATTGTCTGATAATTGCGCATGCGTTGTAACTGCTGCGATAGTTGTTTATGACTTGAGTTTGAAAAGCCTTTACTTTGCTGTAGTTGTTGCTCGAGTTTCGTTTTGCTTGAAGTCAATCGAAATGTATGGTTCTACGGACCCCTTGCGGGATTTAAAGAATAATTATTCAATTCAACTAGTTTATGAATAGCGGAAGCACCTGAGAAGTCGCGATGTCTAATTGTCTATCATTGTGTTGCACGATTGAACCTCGTATTGTGGTCAATGCAACGTGGTTCGATCATGGTTCGGGAATTGTTCGCTGTTCTCAGCTTAGTTGGTTGATTTTGAAAATCATGATGGCTTAGAAATGTTGATCGGACAGAAAGAGTTTGTTGTTATTGTGCAGTTTGTGCTTAGGCACTGGGAGAAGCTGAGGAAGCTGTAAAGTGTCGCCTTGGCTGATTTCGTTTGCGCCTAGGCATTGGAGGAAGCTGTAAAATGTCACCTCGACGGATTTCGCTTTTGGGTCATTCACAAGAATATCACAGCTGTGATCCTGTGAGAGTGAACCCAACCAAGTTGCGATTGTTGAACAGGAGCTAACCGCCGTCTTTGGCGCGACTTGTGAATGGTGAGCACATCTGGTGAATGAATTTACTCACACTTCTTTTGTTTTCGTAAAGTGGAATTTGATCCGAACAATAGCATTTGAATGCTGCTCGCGTTGCTCGTGCCAAAGACGGGGGTTAGGTCCTGTTCATCAAGAGGAGCTTATTCTTGGAAGCTGTCAAAAACTGTCAAAACAAATCACTTGAAACGCTCTGGCCACGCAATTTTAAGGCCGTTTTAGCAGAAATATTGCTTTTCAATAGAGTTATGGCCGAATATTTCCAGAATTCTTTTTATAAGTCGCTGAAGCCTATTGTAGTAAAGGTTTTGACAAAGTTTAACAGGAATCGAGATTGATACAGTATATTATTTTATGTTTCATCTTTGAAGATTTCGAAAATCCGTATAAATTGAGTTTACTTTGAATTCAAAAAACTTACACCATTGTCTGCGCTGATTATTTTACCGTTTTGTTGATACCAAATGTGTCTGATTGGAGCCAACAACCAAAACGAGCTAGAATCTTTCACTACTATATTTTCAATTTATAGGCGTTAATCAATTTGTTAAAATAAGCTTAATATTTCAAAACATTTGCTTTACATTCCTACACCGTGAGTCAGCTCGTAGAGCATCTCTGTTTCACAGGGTCTTTCACATGGTTTTTCACATGGTGTTTGAAATTTCACATGGTTTTTTGCATGGTGCTTCCTTCCCATTTCACATGGTTTTCACCTGGTTTTCACCTGGTTTTGGATTCATAGTGTCATGCGACGGTTGGACATTCTCTAGTTTCACAGTTGATTTGGATTCCTCCTGCAATTTGTCATGAAGTTGCCTTACATAACTAACGATGAATCAGACAGTTGTATCAGATATTTTGATTGAAACTATTGTTTTCCTTAAGAAGTGATAAACAATTTTGAAGTTTTCTAACTCAAGCAATGCAAATGTTATGTCATCAGATGAACTTTTAAATGGCACCTTTTGGTGAATCAAAATTTCTTTTATGATTTCACTGTTTACATTCAAAGATAAAATTGAATTATTGTCATTGATTGAAACTACAACGTTGAATTTTCGAGGACAATCAATAGTTCCCTGGGACGCTTTGCAAAAACTGCAGCGTAAGAATTTTGGACTACTGATTTGACTTAAGGTATTTGCACAGTTTTGGCAACATAAAAAGGAATCAAATTTTGCTATCAATTGAAATTTTTCTAATTTACAAACTAGTAGAGGATTGGCTATCAAATTTTCCGTTTTAAATTTTGTGAAATCTGCTTTTTAGCAGCTTCATGCGTTGTCCAATGCTTTGTTGAAACAAATTTTCTATTTAAATAGGACTTAACAATCAAATTTTTAAATTGATATGTTACTTTATGCTGGAGTGCTACTTCTCCCTACAGCTGTAGCTGGATCGGATGTGCCCAGATTTGTATTCGGTTGTGTTGTCATCTTTCACCAGTGCACTGTTGAGCTGAAATGAAAATTTTGGACAGAAATTTAAAATTGTGCAATAATATTTACTCGTGACAATGTAATTTCAACATCAGTAACAATATTGTTTTCTTAGCGATCTGCAAACAAATGTAGCATAGCATCTTTTTGTGTAGCATTTATGTCATAATGAGAATTGCCATAATTCACTATCCGGCATGCTTCAGAAATCGATGTGCAAGTGAGAAAAACGTTTGTCAACAATAGATCGTGCCTGCGTGCCCTCTATTTACGCAAAAAGTTGCGAGAAGCCGCCATATCAACATGATTTATTATTGAGCTTAAAATACAACGAATAATAGCTTCCATGCATAAGCAATCAGCAACTAATGGGCAATAAGCAGATACTTACAGAGATGTTCTTGGGTTTCTCGGTGCCAATCAGAAGTGCTGCTGTGATGTTAAAGACCGCGTCAGGCGACATTTCCTGGATGCCCTTTATAGACGAGACGTTCACTGCCGCCGGCAGTGGATCAATTTCTTTTTGAGTAACAAACTCAATTTGGACATCGTAGGGTTCGGCCGTTGAACATTTGCTTCTTTGATTCAGAATTAAGTCTGTTCCTTCATGCGACGGTTGGACGTTCTCTAGTTTCACAGGTGATTTGGATTCCTGCGATTTTTCCATCAGCTGGTGTTCCTTTTTGACTCACGGTTACCATGGTAACCCGTGGGTCAATGTTGTGGAGGGGAAAATTTTTCTTTTTTTTCATCTTCATATTCAGACCGTGGGAAAATTGGTTGCTCCCCGCTGTGATCGTGAGAATCTCACTCCAGTGTTTCACACGTGATCCTTCGATGACGTCATGGTGAAGTAGATTGGCGCTGAACTGTGCTTACGGAAATGTGCTTAGTTTCGGTTCTATACTAGACTTCCTGAGACAATGAATTTGGACGTGGTTACATTATCTGATAATTGCGCATGCGTTGTAACTGCTGCGATAGTTGTTCATGACTTGAGTTTGAAAAGCCTTTACTTTGTTGTTGTTGTTGCTCGAGTTTGCAGTTGTTCATCGCTCAATAAGTAAGAATAATGATTTGTGCACTAAATTTTGTACCATGTGTTCAAAAATGCGTACACATGTGACAAGATCACTTTGTATAAGTTCCGATTTTTAGCTGAGCCAAAGCTCCTTCGGTGGATTTAGCATCTGTGGACAGTCTGGCTGCTCTGGTAGTTCCGAGCTTGATGTTAGACGTCTTCCCTCAATCGTGCAGTCCTGGAATGCATGTGATTTGGTAATTCAAGAGCGTGTGAAAGCGCTTGAAGCAAGGGAAGACACACAGTGCAACTTGACACTTCTCACACTTCCATGTGGTTCGGCAACGCTTGCTTGGCTGCTTTGAACAGACAACACAGTCAAGTCGGTGAGCAGATCCGTTTGCCATGCGGAGTTTTGCCGGAAAGTGACCAGATGCAGACAACCGATGCTGGGCATCAGTCGTGCCATTGGAAATTGCATGTGACCGCAGATTTCGAGATGGAGCTTGAGCAACAAGATGGTGAATTATGGCCAGTCGAAATTTCATGGGATTGTGTCTGGCATCACCATGGAAGGACTTCCAAATCACAGATGAGTTGACATATGTCACTTCGAGAAGAGAAGCCAACACTTTCTTCCACCTCTTCACTGAAGGGTGGATGTTCAGTGAGTGCCACATCTGTCGTCGGCCCTATCGACACCGCCCATGAACTGAGTATACAATTCAATGCCTTTAGGCTTACACAGAAGGCGTCGATGCTGCTCGTTTCGTGCTCTCACGTGTTTTTCGAAGGTAGAGGAATTATGTACTGTAGACATGATGCTTACTACTCGCTTGTCATGCCAAGAAATATAGATTGCATTACCATCGCGTTCTGTGTATGATTCCCCCTTGCTGATTGATTTTGCCTTCGCTTTTACGGTAGTCGGGACGTCCGTTTGGTCTGCAAAGTCCCACAAGCTCCGACTGAGCACTCGCTTAGCTCCTTGAACAAGTTGGGGGAAGTAAAAAAATTATCCACATAGAGATAGTGTCCTTTGTTGATGCACGGCTGGACGAGGGACATCACCACCCCATGGCCCAATCCCACTTCTGCTCGTTCTTTCTTGCCAGTGTTCAATTCACGTAACCCGTACGGGAGTCTGCAAGGCTCCAGGCTTGCAAACTAGGGCTCCAAATCGAGACCCAGGATGCCGGGACCCGACATATATTCTGAGAACCGGGAATGGATTTTCCCGTTTCGCTCCCGGAATTTGTTTGCACTTTCCTGCTTTATGCATATTCTGTAAAGCTTCATGATCAGTTGACGAGTTTCCAAGTTACCCACCATTTGTTTACTACTGTGTTGTCGAATCGTAACGTCGGTCGTGAGGTTGATCACCTTCGCAGTTGAACTTTGTTTGCAAAGCGTGTGTTGGTGTCAGGTTTCTGTTGTCTCACAACAATAGACCGCTTCGCAGAAACGTGCAACCTTGAATCAATGAATCAATTTATACATTAATCGTTCCGCGCCGTCTCATTCGTCGCGTTGCCTTGCTTTTGATTTATTTCATGGCACTGCTACACTGTTACACACTGGATTTGGATGTTTGTTTGTGCATCGAAGAATCTTTTGAACTTATGCTTTGGACATAGTTTGTTTTGTCTAATTTCTGTTGGCCTTGCGAGAATAGATTGGAGTGTTGCAAATTAACTCTGTTCAGTCTGTTGCGTGGTCTGCTGCTCGTTCAAAACAACTCGAACGGCTGCCTCAGCCTTTCGTTATCGTTCAACGAGTATTAACTTTAGAGGATTTCTTAAACTTGAAATTAATCTGCCGTGTTGACAACAATCTGTGTAGTATAAGTCACGACCGACCGGTCCTGCTTTTCGTTTGAACAAATTTCACTACGCTGTCTCATCAACCTTCGTGGTTGCCTGTAAATTTTAGTAGATTACTTTGACTGGAGTTATAGTTATGGGAACATTGGTGTACCAAATTGTCCACACTCTCAGTCTTTTCGCGGAGAATTTACTCGCGTTGGTTATCATTTGTTTGTTTATTTGCGGACAGTAGTCTGGAGCTTTGCAGACTATGCGAAAACAATGGAAAACAAAAAGCAGGACTCGTTTGGGTCCCGGGAATATGTTTCGGGAAACCGAGAATGAATTTTCCCGGCAATTCGGAGCCCTATTGCAAACCCCATTTGTGAGGCTTGTTGGGTTTATACTGTTTCATCCCAGTTCGTCCTTTGAAGGGAATGCATCGATGGCAACTTCGCGTTTTGGATAATAGGCGCATTGCCACAGAGGAACAAGCATTTCTGAGAAGGCACAAACTTTCTGCATTCGATCGTGGTCTGGGTCATCGCTAGGAACGGCATATGAATTATCGGCAAGGTGGAATAGCTGCAGAATTATTTCAAACCTGTTTCTAGACATAACATTTCTTATCCCTGGTAACTGTACAAGTGAGTCAGTTTATAAGTGAGTCGGTAGTCCAGAAATGTTCGTAAGACGGTCGCCTGTCATAACCAAACAACAACATCAAACCCAAAAACGCTCTCATCTCTCCAGCACAAACACTGTGCCACGCTTGCAGCCTAGATCCAGTTGACAAACGACCTCTTGCACGTTGTCTCTGTATGGTTTGTTCTGCTTATCGATTAGTTTCAGTCACCATAAGATTTACTACAGCGTCGTTAAAAAAAAGTAAAACGTAACATTCAGTCGTCTCGTCCGTCACCGTCATTGTCACCTCCGAGTTACTTTCGTCAAAGTCACAAAGCCAGTCAGAAAAATCATACGCGTCTACAGTTGGGTCGTTAGGTCCTTCGTTGTCGACGTAGCCACTGTCGTCTAAGTCGTCGTCAGCTTCCAAGTCTCCATCAAAACCATTGTAAGTCGATGGTTCGGTGCGAGGGAGACAGAGACGACAACATTGCGAGTGGCTCCTCGCCAAGAACTTTGAGCACACTAATTTTCATTCGACAAAGCACAACACTAGATATTTACAACGCATGACTAGACAAACTACCGCTGACCCACGTTGACACCAGAACAATCCAACACGTAACGCATATGACAAAGTGACGCCACAACACTTGACACTTCGAAGAGGTTTTTCACCATGATTTCTGTAAGGTACGATAAATGTCTTCAAAAAGTTTTTGTAGTTGCCTCGTGTATCTTTTGATTGGGGTACCGTTTCAAATTCTGATACAGTGAAAAGTCATTCCCCGCAGCCCGGCGTGCAGAGGGAGCATCAAACTACACGTTTACATATAGTTCAACAGTAAAGAAGCATTGAAACAATATAGCAGCTTTGCCATAAATCTTGCGCGATGCAAAGCCCCTGGACGCAAAAATCGAATACCCTTTCTGTGTTCTCCACCTAAAAATGTAATTGTAAGCTCCAGAAGCTCTTTATAATCATCTCTTGGCAAGTTTGTTTGTAGAATATCTTCAGCATACTGGATGGTTTTTACCTGATACTCAGTAATCCTGTCAGCAGTTGCTTGATCATCTGCTGCCATAGAATAGAAAAGTTTTTCTGATCAATGTTGTCCCATCTATTTCTCAGCCGTTGAAACAGAATTACATCTGGAGACGTAGAAGGAGACAAGTTTAAAGAATTGAATGCGCTCGTAATTACCAGTTCCATGACGTGATGTCGGCAAGGTAGGTTGACAAGGCATCGTCCTACTTTGCTGTCCAACAGTGTACTCGCTCCTTTGTTCTTTCCAGTGTTGCTGGCTGTCGTGTCGAAACATTTAGCAAAGATCTGAGCTCCTACTCCCCATGATTCGACAGCTTCAGGAACAGCGGTGGCTTAATTGGTCTCCACCCGCACTCGATTGAATTATTGGAGCCCCGAGAAGTTTTTCTTTTCCTCCGGCTGTAATTATTATAGCAAGTCTATCTTCTTTGGAGCCAGAGTGCACGGCTGGTAACAGCTTTGAGTCCCAGTGCACTACTAGTGGACCTGCGGCTGCAGCTTCAAACGATTGCATTGCTTTGTTGGATATAGCAGCGCGAGCTTTGATCCTTCAACGACGGATTGTGCTTCTACTAAGAGATGTGGTCTTTATATCCAAGTCCATTGCTTGCGCTGCTGCACCCAACACGTGTAAGGCGTTCCTATCGCTTGTACACGTTCTGTCTAGAGCGGCTACCACCTCTGATGAAATAATTTCCTTTGCTTTCTGGTTGGGATCTTCGCTAGCTTCCATTATGTATGTTGGGTCCCTGCTTTGACCATTTGCAGCATCACTGTTGTCACCAAGTAAGATTTCTTCATTATCGCTATCACAATGTAGTGGCTCAGTGGTTGAGTATATCCATCGGTTGCATGACGAAAAAGACCAACATTATTTTGTCCCCATCTCTTGCTGTGCTGAGACTTCTGTCGCTACACACTGGATAGACCACATTTAGCTAGCATGTAACGTCTTCCTATTCTGGTCACGCTTCATCATAGAACTATGTAGTTGTGGAACTGAGTACATGATTATCAAGCACTTGACACCTGCAGCGCTCTCACCGCAATTGCGGTCTGCACACAATCTGCACGAGTATTTGCAATGAAAATCAAGGAATCCTGTTACACGTGTTTACCCCGCGCGACAAATGTTCAGCAGGATTCAACGCAAGACGGTAAAATGTAAAATCGATTTGCAACCACGATATTATTTAACCACTATATTGCCACCACTTGCAGTTTGCGGAGCTTGCGCAAACTTTACCAGGGTTATATTTGACCCATTTTTGCAACAAATTCCGCTTGAGTACCTGAAAATTTTGAAAGTCGACTTTTTTTTAACCACCCTAGCGTTCATGTCTCCAGAAACTACAATTACTTCCCTTCGGGGTTTGCTTTGCATAAAGTTGCTGATGACATTGATGCACTGTTGGGTTTCCTCTAAATTCCCAGTGGCTTTTGGCATATGCACATTTAGAAATGCATTATCCCGTTGCACATCTCTATTGATAATGATGCAATGCGATGATGAAGAGGATTGAAATTGAGGATGGCTTTCTGTAGGTGTCAAGTGCACAGGAAGCCGACTCCTCCATGTCCATCACTGCGGGCATTGGCGAAGTAGCCGACCCATCCATGGCTGAGATGTACAATTTCGGTGTGATCAATCGTGTGTCGGCGATGGTCTTGTACTGCGATTACGTCAAATTTTAGCTGTTTTGCCAGTATAACTAGTTCGTTTAATCGCCAATCGTTTTTAGTGTGCGCATTAAAGGTTGCTACATGTACAGATGCAGGGGCTTGTTTGTTGGCCTCATGGTCTCGGCTTGCAGGCCGCAGATCCTCGCTGCTTGTGTTGAGGGGAAGAAGTTTACCTTGTCATTCTGCACGTTCGTCAATTCTAGTTCGCTTTCTTTGTTCTGTTGTGGAAAGGTTTTGTCCCGCATCGACAGTTGGTTGGTTTCTTTGGGCTGGGTTATGCTGTCCATGGATTTTTAGCCGTTTGCCAGCTCTCCTTCCTCTTCTCTTGTATGATGCAGGTCTTAGTCTTTCGATCTGGAAACCCTTTCCACACAGCAAAGATCCACCACACTTGACTGCCAGGGATCTCAATTCCAGTAGATCAAGTCTGTTGTAAACTAGGCGGTGATCAGATTTCTTCATTCCTCATCCGAAGCAGCAGTTTAAAAGGGTTTGATAATAAATAAATAAACGTTTAGTAAAACAAGCGAGTTAAAACCTAAGGTAAAATGTTGAGTGTAACACAGGGGCGGATCCAGCCTAAAATCTGAGGGGTGCTCAGACTCCCCGCGGGGCGATTTTCAAATTTTGGGCCTCCAGAAGCTCTATAGCAGCACTCTGGCAAGTAAGGTCCAAGGAAGCAAGAGCAGGATACCGCAAGTTACAGTATAATCAAGAAATCGACTACAAATTATCACACACAAAGAAAACAGCAGAACATCAATATAAATATTTCAAAAGCAAGTTAGAAATACGCATGCAGCAGAACAGCTAAACATCTCGAAGGAAGAACAAGAACTCAGCCAATATCAGCTTCCCATAGCGTGGTACGAACAGGAGACATCACGACTCAGCATGTCTCGCAAGAATGTACACCAGCAGTCACTGCAGCAGACAACAGTAGAAATCAATCGACATTCAAATAATTATATCTTTTAAGAATTCAATTCACTGTCCCTAAGAAGGGGCATGTCATAAACATTACAGCACCAGTAGACGTATCAATTTGATATAATTGCATCACAGTGCAGACTCCTAAATTGCATAGGCCAATGAAGGACTTTCCAGTCCCAAATGCACATTAACATTGATCACACGCTGGACTACAGTGCCTAGACAGATAAAATGCAAAGCTAATGTTTCCAGCCAGGCATCAAGCATCTAGTTTCACGGCTTACCAGTCTGGAGAAAGCTCTCAAAATTCCTTTTCTCTTTGAGTCTTGCGACATGCAGAACGTGCAAGTTCAGACGAAGGAAACTGCAGGCTTCAGGTTTGAGGATT